>JBBELK010000281.1:0-191144 GCA_037783545.1 Henricia sp. BOLD:AAB3569
ATTCTAAAATTGACAACATACCAATATCTCTAACTTTATTTTATGTGATTAGTGTAAATCGCACACAAGTAAGGTGCTCGGGGCACAATTGCTCTATCCTTCGGAAGGGATGTAAAGCTGTTGGTCCAGTGTAATTTAACGCACTTAAAAGATCCCAGAGCACTCTTTCGTGAAGAGTGAGTGGATTCCCCGGTGTCTCTGGCCGTCGGCTGCCAATGGCACCACCTACCTATGTATCTCATTGTTTAGCTTCATGCAATTCAGCCTACAGGCTGCGAATTGACATTCCGTAAACCTAACTCTCTTGTCTCGACAGTGTCTGCGATGATGTCATGATGGATTTTGACGCACTGGTTGCGGCTCAAACTGGCCTGGGCACGGCGGCTGTTATCGTCATGAATAAACAAGCCGATATCGTTGACTGTATCGCGAGGCTAATGACGTTCTATAAACGCGAAAGCTGTGGACAGGTAAAACAAAATAGGCAAGGTTGTAAGACACTCGATGTGAATGGTGTGCTTCATGTATAGACTTTTTTCTTTAGCGGCCATAGCTGTGATCAGGCTTTTTTTATTTAAATGTGACAATGAAAGCACGTATGGAATAGATTTATAAAACATAACATACATCACTACAAGAATGCAAGTCAATTTCACATTTGGCAATAAAGATAATTTTTCCTATAAATACTTTATCCTCTCTCAAAATAGAATAACTTTCAACTTGTTCCGAGTATGTAACTTAAAGGGAGAACACGTGAAACCGTTACAAATAGTTTTATCTCTCTGTGTGATTGAAGATATGCATGATTAAAACCAACCTTAGTAAAAACCAGCTCCGTACTTCGTCTAACTTTTGAGAAAACAGTCAAAAAAGGGTTTGCAGTCATTTCGCCCCAAAACCACTTTGCCCTAAAACACGGCCTGTGCACGAAGTGGTTTTTGGGCAAAGTGGAAGTGAATTTTCGTCTCATGAGACGAAAATTAATTGTTTTACTCATTTCTCAAAGACTATAGCACTTCCAACAAAACCATTTCAGGGGAAGTTTATATTGTGTAAGTTATGTGTAAATCTGTGAACATTTCTGATTTTCGAGATTACCAATGATGTGTTCTAAGCCCCAAATAGGTTAAAGGTCAATATTTATTTGGTTTATTTCCCGGCAGTGTACGCCTTGTCGGGAGGGAACCGGTTGGATGGAGAAAATTATGGACCGTTTTGGTGAGACTTAAAATAATTTGTTTATAAATCTAATTTCCATGTATTATTTATTGACATAGTCGACAGAAATGACTTAATACAAAACTTTATAAGTTTGACGTTTATGAAATGGATGTTTAAAAGAATACCCAATTTTGCTTCCGTTTTAAATCTAGTGACCGGTAACGCAAAGCCAGACGAAATTGACATGCTGTACGAGCTAAGTAAGCAAATCGAGGGGCATACTATCTGTGCGTTGGGTGACGGCGCAGCTTGGCCCGTACAGGTATGTATATGCATTACCATGGCAACTGACGAAATGTTTGGCTTTTTATATGCGCTTCAAAAAACAATGCAAGTTATTTATACTCTGATGCAGAGAGATGTCACTTTTTATCGGTCAGTGTTGTGTATGAGCACCTCTTGTGGCAAGGCTGACTGCACCAGTAAGAGCCGCTGAGGCAGGGTGCGCCACTCTGCCTAAAGTGGCCTTCCTTAGCTCCTGCACTTTCAGGGCTACACATGGATGGCGTGGTCAGCTCATCCCACACATGTGCAGTCAGGTTGAAACTTGAAACCCAACAAAGTTGGTTTTCTGAGAGCCCTAACTGCAGGATTCTCCCAGAAAAAGCGAATGCAACATTCCATTGCTGTGGGAATTATTCTGTCAATGAAGCAGAACAGTCTTGAAAGCGATTCCAAAGTGATTGGTCGATCAGTCCCTTTTTTTCCCACAAGTTCACTGTATTCAACAAACTTCTGTTCAGATCAAGAATTGATATTTTTACCAAGATTGAATTTTTTTCCGGAAGAGTATATTTTATATTACTCCAAATAAGTGAGGGATATTGTGAGGTGTACGCAGATATGTTATGCATTCCACTTGAATGATTTTGTATATGATTAGACAATTGTATCTGCACGACAGACACGCCTTATTTTGTCATGTCTGGTAATTGTGCTCAATTCCATACCCCACAACATATATCCCTTACTTATTGTAGTGTAGTTTACTGTCAAAAGAAACATAATCAGAAAACTTACTTTTTTAAAATCCGTTTTGGCAGGGTCTAATACGGCATTATCGTCCAGAACTCGAACGCAGGATGCAACAATTTCACGAACAGCAACAAAAACAGAAGGCGGCCGCAACATCGTAGTAAAATGTGGATTTGATGAAGTGTTTTTCTTGTTTCCTACAACTGTACAAACAATTGCTTAAAGAATGAAAACCAAGTTAATATTTTAAGAATAAAACATATTCACGTGAAAGGATGGTTCAGTCGTGTCCCCCGAATCAGTTCTTTAGAGTGCAAACTGTTGCATAGAAAGATGCCAGATTAATTGCGTTCCAATTTGGAACGAAATAGGTTATTTATCGTGGTAATCAGAATAAACAATTATTCATCTGCTGTCTAACGATGTGACCAGCGAGATTTGTTCCGACTCTGTTGTGATTGCACGCCAAAATTCGAGCATGCTCGAAATTCTGCATTTGCGTTTCGACGAACACGTACCCAAAATCATTACCACATCGCCAAACCCGTACACCTTGTGCTATCGTGATCGGATCACGGACGAAACGCAAGGTGTACGGCCGGCTTAACCGGCACCTTTACAATCAACAGTAAAATAAGGTCTATGAATACCTTCAACGTAGCTCATTCTTCCAATATTCAAAATGACGATGGTCGCTCCAGATTTTCTGATGTGTAAAACATATGTAAATAATGTTAGTGTGAAAGTTAGATTTACAATAGGAAGGCCTTTGACCATAATTATTTATAATTTTTTCCTATTAAAGGCACAGGCTCGTCAATGCGCGCGTAAGGCCAAATTCGTGCCACGAAATACGCAGCTCTATAGCAAAGAAGGCATGGAGCTGCGTATTCCGTGGCACAAATTTGGCCTCGCGCGCGCATTGACGATTTAAGCTTTTCCCCCGTAACATAAGTCGGTTTGGTTCATTATTTTAAAAAAATGTTAAGTTGCGGGAAAATGACATGTCAAATATATTGAATGACCTCGAACCTTTTGTACATGTACTTCAGCCGATTTCACGAAAAATTGCGTAGCTTGCGCAACTTTTGAAAATGGCATAAGCCCCATAGGCTTGCGTGTAATTATAACAGGAATGTTGCGCAGCTTAAGCAATAACAAGTTGCGCAAGCGGGCTTACGCAGTGTGCGTGAAATCGACTGCTGGTAGGAGTTGAGAAGAATATGTTTTGCACACAAGGTCTGAAGCCAGTGGGGTGTTATGGCCGTGCGGTCTAGTGCGTCGAACTTAAGTTCCTGTGCTAGTACTAGAATGTAGGTTCGATTCCGGGCCGCGACGGGTTGTGGCACCTGTTCCTTGAGCAGGCACTTAACCCACTGCTCCCATTCTGTAATTGGTCCCTCACTAGTTGGATGTGCTGAATAAATAATACTAATATTATCAACTTCAATCATCCACCATGTGAACCCCAATACATCAAATTTCATGTACACACGTAACTACACATTTTCAAGCAATCTCTATCCGAACATTCACTTAAATAAAACAAATTGTACATAGTCTGAGATGTTAATAACAAAGAAAAAAGTTAGAACAATTAATTTACGACATTTTAACCGTTACCGTAGATTCAAGATAGGTCCCCTGCATAGCAAAGCTTATAACCATGATGAATAACAGGGGCTGTAAGACATGAATAAATAATTTTCCGGGACGGCAAAGGCGTCGCAGCTGCGCTATTCCCCCGCCACGTAGCATGGTGGCGCTATCGCGACACAATCACCAGGCACTATACATGATTAAACTAACTTTCGCCCACCCTCGTCATGATTTTCATCGTCACATGAGTGCAGCTCTCCAGCTACCATGAGAAACCAATCACTTTGGCTGATGTCACAGCTACCTGTGTAGCTCTACACGAACGAACAAAGTTAGCACAGGCATTTGACTTCAAACACTATCAAGGCCATTTCTAGTACAAAAAGGAGAAAATAAAGCTGTTTTGATTACATTTACTAAGGCCCAAAAAAAAGACTATGTTTAGCCTAACTTCATAACCCCTACTTGACCTTAATATGCTAGAAAACAAAAATATCGGAAAGAAAATTACATTTTCTAAATAACTAACAGCTTAAAGGCCCAGTGGATCATTTGCAATGACCCCAAAAAGTAATCGACGAGTTTACAGGGGAAAAGTTCTGAAAGTAAAGATTGAATTAATAGCAACTATCCATTGAAAGATTTTCGCTCAAAATGATATAATTTTACCAGAAAATAATCCGTAAAGATGAAATTATTTAGATCGTTTGCAAACGATTTACTTATTTTTGGTTCGCATCTACGCGGTCCAAAATGCATGGGCGCTGTGTACTCCGTGTGCGTGTTCCAACGCGATGCATTTTTATGGATCGCGCGAACACGCAGTATGTGCGCCACAGAGTGCATGACGCAAGCCACATAGTACCCAATCAACTGAAAACGAATATTTGAAACACCCCGCCAAGACCAGGAAAATGCATATGGATTATCATGGTTTTTTTAAACGTGGTACATTTGACAAAGCTGAAATTTCTTCGGATGAGTTTGTTGATGTCTTTCTTTTGATTTATAATGGTTTTATTCGCAGAATCGCTCAAAAACAGATCATCAACAGGGCCTTTAAACCTTTGCATGTGCTCTACCCTGAAAATAAAAATAGAAAACTAGATTAGAAGTTGCAATTTTAAGTTATATACATGAATGGATATTTGCAATTTAATTGTCCAATTCTTCGATTGCAATTTGGGTTACCCGTAATGCCCCACTCAAATATTCAAACATTCATAAGTAGTTCAAATACTGCAATCTAATTAATGTTAATGTCCATTACAGACAAAACTATTTGAGATGAATTTTAGAAACACGAGAAAATTGCAATGCCCCGACTGGGATTCGAACCCAGGTCCTTGGCATACGTGGCCAACTGCTTTACCAACTGAGCTATCTGGGCATCCCGTCGGAGCATCACAACAATCTCGTGCTTGCCACTCTTTTTCCAACAATGCAGTGGGGCAAATATAGCTACTCTGATGGCCTATCAAGAAGAGAGGTCTTAAAAAAAAACAATTAAAATTTTAAAAGCAATGTTAGTAAGATTTAAAGATAGTATACATGATTGGTAAACTGTTACAAATAGTTTTATCCCCCTGTGTGATTGAAGATATGCATGATAAAAACCAACCTGAGTAAAAACCAGCTTCGTACTTCGTCTAACGTTTGAAAAAACAGTCAAAAAAGGGTTTGCAGTCATTTCGCCCCAAAACCACTTCGCCCTGAACCACGGCCTGTGCACTTAGTGGTTTTGGGGCGAAGTGGCATTTGTGCGATGTAGTGTTTGGAGTTTGGACGAAGTAATTTGGGGCGAAATAGCACTCGGGCGAAGTGGTTTGGGGCGAAATGGCACTTGGGCGAAATGGTTTTGGGGCGAATTGAATTTTCGTCTCATGAGACGAAAACTAATTGTTTTACTCATTTCTCAAAGACTATAGCACTTCAGACAAAACCATTTCAGGGGAAGTTTTCTACCATCATCATGTTTATATTGTGTAAGTTAGGCGTAAATCTGTAAAAATTTCTGATTTTCGAGATTACCAATGATGTAAACTGCCTTTAAAAGGCAAACTTTGATACAAAAATAGAAATAGATAACACATTTTCTGAAAACGTTTTTGAAAAGAATAAAATGTTAGTAAAATCTACAATAAAGGGATTGCGAGAAAACCGAATGTTAGTTTAGAAATAGTTTTTTACTTGTGTTAATTCCGAGTTCAAACATACGAACTAGGCTTGGGCAAGTCTAGTTGGGAATTATGTTTCCGTTTTAAAAAATGTTTTTCCCTGACTAAATCAACCCTGGAATACTAAAGATGACGTAAAGCGTCGAAGCCACAATAATAATAACAACCAAATTAATGTTAAGAAAGATCTTAGCTCGTGGGTCTTGATTCAAGGCGGTAACTTCCCTCAAGTGAGCCTGATGCTGTCGAGCCTTGGTCTTTCCCGCAAACGTGTCGTCGTAGCCGCAGAACCAGTCAAAACCCCGACGTAAGAGCGTCTTGTTTGCTAGATGTTGGTCTTCAGGGAATAAGGGCAGATAAATTGAAGTACACTTACAATAAGTTAGGGATATTGGTGTGGTTAAATTTTTGAATTTTTTTTTTCTTCAAATGACTGTTCTCACATATTTCTGTGACAAGGTCTGTCATGCAGATACAATTGTCTAATCATATACAAAATCATTCAAGCGGAATGCATACCCTCAATAAGATATCGGCGTACACCCCACAATATCCTTAACCTTCTGCGAGTACTGTACAACGTAGCATCAAGTCTACCCTTGTATAGTCACCTTTAATGTTAAGTTCATTCACCAGTCAGGCCAACCCTAGGAAATCTGGACCTCAAGCCAAGCCCCATGCATTAGAGTGGATTACCACTGACCTTTTTCATACATTAAAGGCAGAGGATCGTCAGCAATGCACGCGCGCCAAATTCGTGCCACGAAATACGCAGCTCCATGCCTTTGCTATGGAGAATTTGGCGCGCGCGTATTGCTGACGAGCCTGTGCCTTTAACAATTGTAAATTTGACACGAGTCGCCTCAAGAAAATGCAACATGAAGAGAATTTGTTGTAAAGCAACTCACTGAAAAATCAGAAAATTACAAAAATGCTTGTCACCCAAGTTGACTTGATTTTCAGTGCATCGTTTCACTCAAAATTCTTTCCATGCCAAATTTGTGTAAAGATCGTGTGTTAAATTTACACGCGTAATACGTGAAAAAGGTTCAGTGTGAATACCCTACCTTGCTGGGTGATAGTGATGTCATCCTTTAGCTCAATTTCTTCCTTGTCATCTTCGAAATCGTCGGAACGCGTCGATCTCGCGAATCGAGTCCACCATGTGGTACGGATCAGCTATCAAATCAATATGCAAATTAATTGACTCAAGGTTAATTGAGTTAATTGACTTAATTTGGGATTCGTCTATAGCAACCAAAAGTACGCCACATAAATTCTTTGACAGACATTTGTTTTTTATTCCTTACTTTTTCATCGTCCGGCGGAGAGGTCAATAAACTGACCACTACATCCGTAATGATGGTCAGCCAGAATAGAATCAAAGCGAAGTACATGTAGTGGATTTTGGCCGTAATAGCTGGCCGTGTGTCCTCGCCCCAGCATGGCGGACTCCGGTAGGTGAAATCTAGAATCATACGAGTTACTCCGACGATAAAACCCACCATTAGACCACAGAAACAGCCCTGAAAAAAAGTTATGTATAAGTCAAGATCTAAGAAAATTGGAATTAAAAGAGCGTGCCCATATCACATTTTTGAACCCCCATTTTCCCCCATGGGTGTTGAGATTTTGATACCGTATCATTTATCATATTTTTCTCATTACCATTCTGAAATGTCGCGTTCTCAATCTGTATATTTTCAAGGATATCGTAAAAAATCCACAAGTTTAGTAAACTAATTTATCCGGTTACATAAAGCAGTGCAGTGATTACACCAACTGTTTTGTTTTCACATCCAAATTGAAGATTGCAAATTCCCTGTTTTTTTTCCGGGGAGGTATTTTATCTACTCATCCCCGGTTTCTATGGCATGGAGTAACTAAGAGCATTGCTACTCCCCCTGGATGGGATGCCAGTCCATCGCAGGTTTACCCCCAGCAGTTAGTTGGGTTTCCCCAACAGGTTTCCATAGCATGGTGTGACTAGGAGCATTGCTACTCCCCCTGGATGGGATGCCAGTCCATCGCAGGTTTACCCCCAGCAGTTAGTTGGGTTTCCCCAACAGGTTTCCATAGCATGGTGTGACTAGGAGCATTGCTACTCCCCCTGGATGGGATGCCAGTCCATCGCAGGTTTACCCCCAGCAGTTAGTTGGGTTTCCCCAACAGGTTTCCATAGCATGGTGTGACTAGGAGCATTGCTACTCCCCCTGGATGGGATGCCAGTCCATCGCAGGTTTACCCCCAGCAGTTAGTTGGGTTTCCCCAACAGGTTTCCATGGCATGGAGTGACTAGGGGCATTGCTAATCCCCCTGGATGGGATGCCAGTCCAACACAGGTTTACCCCCAGCAGTTAGTTGGGTTTCCCCAACAGGTTTCCATAGCATGGTGTGACTAGGAGCATTGCTACTCACCCTGGATGGGATGCCAGTCCAACACAGGTTTACACCCAGCAGTTAGTTGGGTTTCCCCAACAGGTTGTTAGTTTCCACGGCACGGAGTGACTAGGAGCATTGCTACTCCCCCTGGATGGGATACCAGTACATCACAGGTTTACTCCCAGCAGTTAGTTGGGTTTCCCCAACAGGTTGTTAGTTTCCACGGCATGGAGTGACTAGGAGCATTGCTACTCCCCCTGGATGGGATACCAGTACATCGCAGGGGTACCCCCAGCAGTTAGTTGGGTTTCCCCAACAGGTTGTTAGTTTCCATAGCATGGAGTGACTAGGAGCATTGCTACTCCCCTGGATGGGATACCAGTACATCGCAGGGGTACCCCCAGCAGTTAGTTGGGTTTCCCCAACAGGTTGTTAGTTTCCATAGCATGGAGTGACTAGGAGCATTGCTACTCCCCCTGGATGGGATACCAGTACATCGCAGGGGTACCCCCAGCAGTTAGTTGGGTTTCCCCAACAGGTTGTTAGTTTCCATAGCATGGAGTGACTAGGAGCATTGCTACTCCCCTGGATGGGATGCCAGTCCATTGCAGGTTTACCCCCAGCAGTTGGTTGGGTTTCCCCAACAGGTTGTTAGTTTCCATAGCATGGAGTGACTAGGAGCATTGCTTCTCCCCTGGATGGGATGCCAGTCCATTGCAGGTTTACCCCCAGCAGTTGGTTGGGTTTCCCCAACAGGTTGTTAGTTTCCATGGCATGGAGTGACTAGGAGCATTGCTACTCCCCCTGGATGGGATGCCAGTCCATCGCAGGTTTACCTCCAGCAGTTAGTTGGGTTTCCCCAACAGGTTGTTAGTTTCCATAGCATGGAGTGACTAGGAGCATTGCTTCTCCCCTGGATGGGATGCCAGTCCATTGCAGGTTTACCCCCAGCAGTTGGTTGGGTTTCCCCAACAGGTTGTTAGTTTCCATGGCATGGAGTGACTAGGAGCATTGCTACTCCCCCTGGATGGGATTAAAGCTACCTTTTCGTTGCCACGAGGCCACAAGAGCGCCACTAGGTACACAGCGGCTATTGGCGGTGCCAAAAATGCCGAAATCTCCTGGATATAGATGAAAAGCTGACCGCTTTGCATTTGTTGGATGACTGGTATCCACAAAATGCTGATTACGATCATCACAACCACCACAAGTCTGGCGACAAACAAGATTTTTCAAGACAAGGTTTAAATTTGTCGAAATTAATTGGTTAGAACACAAAATCCAATGAAAACAGGATGCAATTCTTTCCCCTTAAGTTGTGACACTTCTAGAGTTTACTATAAAAATAAAAATGAAAACCACCCCCCAAAAAACAGGATTCGGAAAACTATCCTCAGCACATAAACAGTAGGGTTGTAGTCGAGTCCATCAAAAATCTTTCACAAGTCTATCACAAGTTCAGAGCCGATAAAATCACAAGACTGTGACAAGTCCCGCACAAGTCTGTCACAAGTCCAGTATTAAGAAGAAGCAAAGGATGAACACGCACAAAATAATGCCTTTATTGGAGTTCATTTGAATAGCTTGTGACTTGAATTAAGACCCAGGGACTTGTGAAGGCTTATGAGGACTTGTAATGGACTCGACTACACTACCCTGCACTATACCTTCCAACGATCATAAGCTCACGGACACTCGGTGCTTTCTTGGTAAATTTGACCCGGAAGAACTTCCAGATATCGATGGTGAACAGCGTGCTGGTACTGTTGAAGATTGATGTTAAGTCACTCATAAGAGCTGCTAACATGACGGCTAGCATGATTCCGCGCAGACCTGATGGGGAAATATAGGAGGGTAGAAGAGTTATGCTGTTTACTCAGAAAGGGTATGTTCAGACCGAGGTCTACTTTAGTTTTGCCCCAATCCAATTAACGGACTCAGTGGGGGTTCACTGGAGCTAAAGTGAGTTAGTCCAGTATGCCCTCCCGTTCAAACGGTGATGATAACTCAGGAGCTACAGTTTCAGAGGAGCTAAAATGTGGTCAAATTTGATAGCATATTAACATTGGCCAGATGCCACAGAGCGAGGTCAGTTGCGTTCAGTCAGTAAATAACAGTGGAGCTAAGTCATATAAGAAACCCCGCTGTGCTGAAAGTAGGGCTAGCCCCACAAATTTTGGGGGTTAGATTTGGGGAGGGCTAGCCCTGGAGCTAGCCCCAGAGGTGGAGCAAATAATTGCGTTCTAACGATGGGAGTTTGGGGTGGAGCTAGCTAGCTCCGGAGCTATCTCCAGAGATAGTCCCTCGTCTGAACGACCTCAAAGATATAAAACAAAAAAAATTCGTAATAGTTGAAGGATTTGACTTCCTTACCCACTGGTAACACGCCCATGACCAACTTGGGGTACGCGATGTTGGAACACCCGGTACTACTACCGCAAATCTTAAGACACGTCTCCGCTGAAGAACATGCAACCTCATCTACAAAAAAGAAGATTAATTAATCATTATTAGTTAATGATTTAATGAAACGTGCATTCACATCTCATTCAGAGAAAAATTTACAAAAATCGAAGGAAGAGCAATACCATTCACATTAGGCAACTGCCAACTACGATCGAATTAAGCTGTATGATGCCGTAATTGTCTGGTCACACATGCGCACATGCATGATGTTTTCAATTAGCAAGGAGTTTTAAAAAAATGCTTGCCAGAGGTTTAATGCCTAGCGTACATCGACATTGCAACTGGAAGCAACTCAACTGATCCGTTGCTGTCGATGTGTGCGTAGCGCGCTCATCGACAGCAATTGATCAGTTGCGCAACTAAGATCATCTAGTTTTCAGAGCGCGCACATCGACACGGCAACTCGGTAAAGCCTAGAGTACACTGACCTTGCAACTGGAAGCAACTGTTGCTTGCAGTTGCTGTCGATGTGCGCGCACGTATTCAGACACAAACGTGCAACTGACAGCAACTAGTTGCAACTAGTTGCCAGAAAGTAGAACATGAGCAACTTGCGGCAACTGGGATTTTTGCCAGTGAACAAATACTACTTGACTTGAACTGACTTGACCAACATGTTTGACTTGACTTGACTTGACCTGACCTGACTTGGGACTCGGAGGCCATTTGACTTGACTTGGGACTCGAAGGCCATTTGACTTGACTTGACTTGGGACTCGACGGCAGTTTGACTTGACTTGACTTGGGACTCGAAGGCAGTTTGACTTGACTTGGGACTCGAGCAGAGGGAGACTTGTTACAACCCTGTAGGCGGTATAAAGGTGGCACGTACCAGTGAAAAGCACACGGCTAATCATTCCAGGTAGAACCATTAGAAACAACGGCAGAAACTTGGTGTACCCGGCGAGGAGACAGCCACCCTGTGCATGGGAGAGACTCTTGGCCGATAGAGCTCTCTGAACCATCATCTGCAATAAAAAATAAAAAAACTAAACTCATCAAAAAAAGTTTGGAAAGTCAAGTTTGACTGACGATTTCTCTCTTGTTACTAAATAATCTCCCTTGAATGCAGTGCATTCCCCTTTTGCTTGGAGGATGGGAATGTGTCAATGCACTTTTTGACAATAGCAATGCATTTTGTGACATTTCACTTTACACCCGCCCCCGTATTCAGCTGTGCTGCACATCCCCCAATTGCTTAATCATAACAAATGACACATCATCGTAAAGAGGAATAACAGGGCTTTCCAATGATACAAAATTCAAGGAAAATGATTTGGTAACAAGAGAGTCAGTCAAACTTGACTTTCCGGGGGATCCAAAAAGTCAGCATTTCATGTGAACGTACTTTATGGACGGCCCCTAAATGAATAAGGTAGAATTTTACAGAGGCACATTATTTTGAAGAGCAAAATAATGTGCCTCTTATTACACCTGTAGATTTCAAAAGTAAATAAATGTACAACAAGTGTTCCTACTCGTCTCCAAATATGAAAACGATAGTGAAATTAAAACCAAATACATGCATTTGAAAATTTTGTTTCAAGTCCCAAAACCACTTTTGTTTTATAGTACCTGGTCCGCACACCAGTACCAAATTGACGCGGGAGTCTGTCCCAACAAAAACCCGGCCCACGGCATGTCGGAGTTAACGGGGTCACGTAACATCTGCCACGAATCGCTGCGTGGATATCCACACGACGAGTTGGAGTAAAGCGTTTCGTTGGGAATGGCGAGCATGTATTCTTCCTTGAGGGCGCTGTAACCACCGACGCGCACAAAACCTAGGGGACGGAAACCCCGAAACAAGCAAAAGACATGAACAACGAAACAAATCTAATTACCTAAAAGAAAAGAAAAAAAATCAGCTAAAATAAAGAGCACAGTTGCATTCTAGTCATGCCAGCTGAAGTCCGATTATTAGTAATTTTACAAAAGAAAACTTGTCAAACAGAATCCCACATGCAAATCAGTTTTACTTCGTTATAGATAAATCATTTTTAAAATTCTTTTTCATTTGCATTTTGAGAGTATTTCACATAAATTTTTTTTCATCAAAATTCAGGCTGAAATTTAGTAAGGCCAGTGACTGTCTATGGAGTGCCGAAGTGTGACGTAGGTTGCAATGGTAATTGGCTCCTAACATCATGGCCGTTGGAAAAAGTACCATTGCAAAAGCACAGGGACACGGTTCAGTGATTTTTAGTGTAGAGCCATTGCCTAGGCAACCAACAAAAAATGACGTATTCACTTCGATAGTCTATTGACTTAACCTAAACTGGGTGGCCAGTTCTTGTCAAATAATGAGACCTGGAATCGATTTCACAAAAGTTAAGACGAGTTCAATGCGTCCTAATTCCCATACCAACGTCCCAAGATAAGAAGAGTGACCCTTCCTAAGATGCATCTTAGCGCTTTGTGAAATCAGCCCCTGGTCATGTATTTAAATCAAGTAACAGGTCTCACCAGTAAGTACAAATTATCAACTAACCACTGAGAACCTGGGATCGATTCCACAAAAGTTAAGACGAGTTCGATGCATCCTAATTCCCATACCAACGTCCCAAGATAAGAAGAGTGACCCTTCCTAAGAACTAGGGTGCGACTTTGCTGCTCAAAGATTGATATAACTTCTGTTTGTCTTGATTGATTGTGATGAAGACTGTTCTTCATGCAAGAAGTTTCCGGGGAAACTTAGATTATGAGGTTGCCTGTTTAGGCCTGGACGTTTGATTTTAGATGCCCTGTATAGTGTATGAATATTCATTTCTAATGAACCAATCGAAAGGCAGAACTCACTCATTATCATAAGCATGAAAGCACCAATTAGCATAATGAAAAACTGCAGTGTATCGGTGTAGATAACGGCCGCGAGTCCGCCGGTTATCGTACAGATCCCCGTTAGCGCGAGGAGAAGAATTACGGCAGAGTAGAGATTCCAGTTTAGAGCTTGTTGGAGGAAGAGTGCTCCGGAAAATAGGTTGACCTGTTGACCAAAAAAATTAGACACTCAAAAAGGACGAAACGTTTACAAATTTGACGGAAATGTGAGAAAATTATTGCTTTATTAATTGAAGCAATCTTTTGCAGAACTGCAGGAGTTCAGGAAGACACTTTAGACAGAGTGGCGCACCCTGCCTTAGTGGCTCTTACAGAGGATGGTGCAGTCAACCCTGCCACAACGATAAGGCCAAACAAAATAAAATGGTGTGTTTACGGTAACCCGACCTACCTGGATTTTTTTAGGCCAAATTGCCGACCTCAAACTTTTTATTGCCAATTTTCAAGTTGATAATTTTAAATGAGCACTATTTGCAATAATTTCCAACGAACATAACATTTTCTGCACTTGTACATGAACATGGTTAATAGTGTTTATAGTGTGTTTCAAACATTGCCAAACAACACGCAAATGCATGAACTGAAATGTAAAAGAAAATTACAAAATATAATTATTTTCCTGCCTACCTACATTATGCAGCTTCCTCAATTTTTCAGTACGAGTATCTTGAGTTAATTTGTTTTCTTCTAAAGCCTAAAAATTTACAATTGATGATGTTTAAGAATGATGCTGTTCTCTTTTCAACTTACCGATATCTTGGTAAAGATGTAGAGAATGAGCGATAGCAGCGCGAGGTAAACACGAATCCGCTGGCCTCCAAAACGCTTCCTCATATACTCCGGCAGGGTATAAACCTGGAATGATTTGAAATTAGAATCAAAGATTGGATTGATAGGTCTAAAACATCCAAACATGAGAAAAATAATGTGGTCCTTATCAGAAATTGAAATGGAGACCTTCTCTGACTCTCTGTG
This sequence comes from Henricia sp. BOLD:AAB3569, assembly GCA_037783545.1. NCBI lineage: Eukaryota > Metazoa > Echinodermata > Asteroidea > Spinulosida > Echinasteridae > Henricia > Henricia sp. BOLD:AAB3569. The sequence continues at coordinate 14,640 of JBBELK010000281.1, forward strand.
CAAATTCTCTTCCAGCTGAGCTATGAAGCACAGTGGTACATTCACTAAGGTTTTTCTGCAAACCCTAATTTTTCTCTTCGTGCATAACATGAATAAAATGAGCTCAGATTGAGTTTTGAGTTGACTGTTTTTTTAATCAAAATATGGGATGAGAAAAGAATCACATGGTCCTCATCTGGATTCGAACCCGAGACCTCTGGAACACTGGGCAGATGCTCTACCAGCTGAGCTATAAGACACATACAGTGGTGTATTCTCCCTGTGTTGCATGAACACAAGACTGATTAAGCAATTTTTGAATTAGTCAAGGATAACTTAACTTGGAACGAGAGAAAAATTATATAGGCCTTATCAGGATTCGAACCCTAGAACCTCTGAATCAAGGATAACTTATCGATTTCTGCTTACCCCACTGGCTATGAAAACTGGCAGAAAAACCCATCCTAGAAGTTGGATGAGAAGACAGGCCTGTTGGGGAAAAAAAAGGAAAGAAAATAAAAAGGGGGGGAAAAATCTTTAGCCACGGCACACTTCTCAAATGAATCTATAGGGATCGTTCTACAAAAACTGGGGCCAAAGTGTGACATTTTTATGCATTTGCAAAAACAGCTTTTCCGAGTTGGAATATATGATTTAAAATAATTTCAAAACAGTTAGAAATAAATGTCTTGGTATCATAGTTTTGATAAATTTGATATACAAGAGCTTTTTTCTCTTGGCCAAAATGGATCCAGTAAATAAAAAATACACATTAATCTTCCCGCCAACAGTGTTTCATGTATCACATTGAATACGTCACATGCACTTGTATAAGGTCCGTCACATAGAGTGGAGTTGGGAAGGTTTGGATTTGTGCCAAGTTTGATGGGGCCTGCCGACTTACGTTGAGTTCAAAAGCGCCAACACCAATCCCTGCCGCGGCGCCTGACCCGGCTAGTCCAACGAAATGTTCGCTACCAATGTTACTCGCAAATAATGAAGCTCCGACCTTTCATATACAAAAAAAGAAAGGGGTTTTTGACAAAAGCCGATTTTGTTGAAAAGGGTACTTAAAGGCCCTATGTATCATTTGCAAGATAAAACATTTGAGAGATTCCTGGAATAAGAGTGTAACATAACTAAGGAAGAATGTTGGTAAACTAGCCTGAAGAAATGTTAGCGACTTAGATGCATCAATGCTTCAGAAATCTATAAATGGATTTTGTGTAAAAAAGTCCTGTGCACGGCACTTTTTTTAGAAAACCACCTTTGGTTGTCAATTTCCAGCATGAAATACCATTTTGGACGGAAATGAATTAATGTGGTGTTTGTTACCATTGCTATCAACACTTTGAGTAAGATTTTTCTTGTCAACTCATGAAAAACAAAATTAGGTCATTGCAAATGATACAATGGGCCTTGAAAAATGTTTTAAAACATGGCAAAACAACAAGCTAAAATTGGGTTTGGCAGGTCTTAAACAATCCGTTTTAAACCGGATAGGGGCCTGGACGCTGATAATGGCCCGCGCCTTTGGCTTGGGCCATTATCAGCGTCCAGGCCCCTATCCGGTTCGAAACAAATTAAGCGAAGTGGACAATATTTAAATAGTAATCATGATAATCGCAAGGTTGAAGGTGATTTATTAACGCATGCAAACAATGTCCTCAAACAGCACGAACCTCTTCGGATATTTGCTGATAAGATTTTTATCTTTCTGGAAACAAGCCAGATGCAGTAGGATATAAACATAAAACGGAAGTCAATTTTATTAAAGGGCAATTTTAGAAATTTAGATGTACATTTTGGAAACTTTGAGGGCTTGTAATGCTTCACATATTCAAGTGGTTTGATTTTAAACACGTGTTCTTCAAGCATTCTTGATGGAAGTGTAATTCCTGAAAAATTGTAATGTCATTCTTGATAAGCGTGAAAAGTAAAAAAAACTTCGGTTTCGGACTGAGGTTTTTTTTATGTACCATATATGATTACTGAGAATGGCGTTACAATGATTTTTCAATAATTAGACTTCCGTCAAAAATGCTTGAAGAAATATTATTTAAAATCAAACAACTTGAACAAGTGAAGCATGCCCTCAAAATGTCTAAACTGTAAATTTGAATTTCAGGATTTGCCCTATTGTTAAGAAATTGTATGTATCCTGAAATATTGGTTTTGTAGCGAAATTGTAAAGGAAAAAAATTGAATCTTACCGGTAACCAGATCATGTAACGGCCGGCCAAAAAGTAGCCACTTACAGTCCCACGATTAGAGCGACACAAGGACTGCGACATTTATATGAGTGGGAAAAGAAGAAAAAATGAGTTAATCCACGATAATATGGAGTTATGACCTATACGTTGTTATAACCTATAACCCATGTCAAAGTGGTAGTTACATGTACATTATAAAAACAATTAGAAGGAATAATTGTCACTTTTTCTTGTGACAACTTAAAAGTTATGTAGTTTGCTAATCTGAAACTTAAAAAGGGGAATTATACCGAAGAAACAAAAGACAAGTGCTCAACAAGTGCAATTCGTAAATTATTTTAATGTAAAGAACACGAAATATTACACACTGAAGAACTTCAGAAAGAATGAAAATTTTAGCGATGCGTCGCACTATGGGCGCCGCCATTTTCTTTGAATACTGGGCAAAGAATGACGTCTTTGCCCAGTATTCGGACAAAATGGCGGCGCCCTTACTGCGAGGCATCGCTGCAATGGCCATTCTTTGTGAAGTTCGTATTCGCTTTTCAGTGGGTAATATTTCTTATTCTTTGCATTAAAATAATTTACGAATTGCACTTAATTGTTGAACACAAGGTCTTTTGTTTGCTGGGTATAATTGCCCTTTAAACTACAATGAAACTTAAAGAGGCCTAATTTTACTTACGAACAGTCCCACGCAAAGAACAAGCACAAAGTATGTTACAATGGCCACATAATCCCACGCTACCAATGTCTTGTCCATCTCCGGCTCCGACAAATCTACATCCGAAGACGCCATTTTGAAGTTGACGTAATTTAGTTTCACTTGCAGACACTCTCAGTTAGTTCAAACGGCCATTTTACTAACGTGATGTCAGACGCGCCTGTAGAAAAAAAAATAAAGTTCACTGATTTGTTTAGTGCAAAAACGTTCAACTCCTTGCTGTATGGTAATTAACTTTGTGCAACGAAGCAAATCAATTAAAAACATTTTTTCCGAAGTCTTAAAAGGCACAGGCTCGTCAGCAATGCGCGCGCGCCAAATTTGTGCCACGAAATACGCAGCCTCATGCCTTTGCTACACGGCAGGGCTCGAAATACCCACTGGACCGGTGGACCGAGGCCAGTAATTTAAGCCTCGGTCTAGTGCTTTCTCTACCATACTAGACAAGTGGTCCAGTGCATTTTTAAACTAACGAACAGTAAATCCATGTTCCTTGTAGCTTTGGTCTTATAAAAATAGCGTTGGTCCAGTAAATGATTTAAGCTAGGCCTACTAGCCCTGTGGTCTAGCAGATTTTTTCATGAAATTCAAGCCCTGCACGGAGCTGCGTATTTCGTGGCACGAATTTGGCGTGTGCATTGCTGACGAGCCTGTGCCTTTAACCCCCAACTACATCAATGAAATTATTGATAACGCTTTTTTAACGATATAGGCCAGTATAATAGAGCTGCAAACCTAACTATCTCTGTGGCAGTCCATTGTTGGGAATTCCTTAACAAAGTATGGACTGTTGGGCATTGTTGAATCGTAACGGAATCACAAAGTATGCATCAAAACGTAGACAACTAGCCTATTGTTGATGTTTTGGACCTTGAATATTTTGACCCTAGGCTACACATATTGTTGCGCCTTTTCCATGACCTGGCACGGCATCAATAACCTTTTTGTGTATTACACATGGAGGAACAATTACATCATGTACATAGGCCTATAGTCAGATAGTACTATAGTATAAAGTAAATGCCTATGACCGGTGTGAAGTTGGTTACTTATTCGACGTTCAATATTCAATAAGGACCCGTTAATTATTCAAATTCAATAAGGAGCTGTTAGTGTTACTTATGCACCTATCAATTGTTTCCCACCCCCCTCCCCCGCGCTGCCCCACCCCCTAGGTGGGGGTTTGGTCTCGTTTTTTATGCCCCATTTGTATGTCGAATAAGTAACAGCTCCTTTTTGAATGTTGAACAAGTATTAAAACAGCTCCTTATTGAATATTGAACGTCGAACGTCAAATAAGTATTAAACCAACTTCACACCTGTAAGCTACGAATTCGTCCCCGCCGGCCGCGCCCCGAACCGCACCCCGCCCCCACCCCCTCCCCCAACATACACACAAATCGCCGTCACCTAAATTTTGCCCCAGTCCCCAACTCTTAGTTTAAATGCCTTTTAATTCTCACTAGACAAAATATCAGTCATTAAGTCACCAACTTAGTTTGTCTAAAAAATGAGAGAAAAATCCAAGCAAAACTTTCACTGCGGCATTTGCAGACGATCGACCATCCACACGTGCCACGAATATTATTGGCCTAACTATGACCAAAGAGGGCGCCATAGCAGTTTTCTGGACCCATTTTTTCCACAGTTTGGCCAGGGGCCAATTTCATAAAGCTGTTTAGCAGAAAAATTTGCTTAATCAATAATTTTTTGCTCTATAAAAATGGGCTAATAGCCAAAATTGTATGCCAACTTGTGTTCTTAGCAAGAATAGCAGATATTCTTGTGAAAAACGCAAATTGGCATGCAATTTCGACTATCAACTCATTTTTATAAAGCAAACAAATTTTTGGCCCCTGTTCTAAATCTGTTTAGCAAAAAATATCCGTACTTAGCAAGTTTTTGTTTTAGTCAAAAGTATTACAGATTAAATCACATTTTAGCTCGTAACCAGTTTTTTTCTAAGCAGACTGTCTGTGCTAAGGAGTGCTTTCCGCTAAACAGCTTCACAGCCGATTCTAATGTTATGTAGCTTTTTAAACAAAAAATACAGGAAAATATCTTAGGTAGCCTATAGTAATAGTCTGCCGATTTTGTCAAGCAATTCTAAGAAATATTTTCTGCAGACATATCGTAAAAGCGGTTTAGGTCATTGACTCGCAATCATAGGTGAAAATTTGGGGTTGCAGGTTCGAACCTCCCCACGGCTACGGTACCTGTGCCCTTGGGCAAGGCACTCAACCACACTTGCTCCATCCTTCGGAAGGGATGTAAAGCCGTTGGTCCAGTGTGTTAGGTAATGAAAACGCACTCTAAAGATCCCAGAGCATTCTTTCGTGAAGAGCAAGGGGGATCATCCCCGGTGTCTCTGGCCATGTAATTCTAATTCTTCATAGGTTTCCTCACGCTTGCGAGTGACAGTGCAATGAGCACTATTGAGGAATCCTTGGTATGAATACCAAAAAGAAATAATAATAATAATAATAAATTGCAACAGTCCAGTAACTGATTTTTTTATATTTTTTTTATTTCAACAAAATTACCACGAACAAAGTTAAAGGAACGTGACCAGATCACATGTTTGACCCACCCATTTTTCCCACGGGTTGTGAGATTTTGATACTACATCAACTATCATATTTTTCTCGTTGCCATTCAGACATCTTGCGTTCCCAATCCGTATACTTTCAAGGATATCGTTTAAAAACAAACACCGATGTTTTGTAAACTAATTTACATATATCTGGTTCCATAAAGCAGTGCAGAAACTAAACCAACCTTTTTGCATCCGTATTCAAATTGGAGATTGCAAATTTCCCGTTTTCTCTTCATGGATAGTATTTTGGAGAGGTATTTTATATGATTGTTAGGTTAAAACGAAATCCATTTTTCTACTTTGTAATATAGAACAATAAAACAGCAAGTATACTTTGTTTAAAGTTTCGATTAAAATCCCAATTCTTTGAAACCAAGTCTTTGACAGCAAATTTCTTTGGAAAAACAAAAACATTGAGTGAGGAATTTGCCTCGGAAACATAGCCAAAGTATTTTGCTCAAATCTTGTCATTTTCAAAATTTAGTCAAGCGAGAGTTATACCCAAGTTTTGCTCCGAAAACTTTTCTAAACAGTGAAAACTCCATTCTCGACATTAAAATGCTGTCATCACGTCATTATTGTCCCTGATGAGGTGAGAATCCTGAATTGGGCGCAATTCTTAATTGGTCACTCTGCACGTCAACTCTGGGCATTAGGCCGACTAGATTCACGCTGCTTGTACACTTCTTGGACCCATTCCAGAACGGTCGGATGTGAAAATTTACCTGAAACCGAGAAATCATAAAATACCGTCTTAGAATAAATTAATTAATTAATTTGACAAAATGGCTTCCTTATGGACACAAACTTTCCCTGCTTGTTATGCATTATACATGGTTACAGAAAATGTTTCCCAATTGATTTTTTCTGGGAAGTAGATGTTAGAAAAAAAACTGAAAAATTAACTGCCAGTTTGGCAAATAAACACAAGTTTTGTGTTCACCCTTTAAAAAGCAGAAGGTTTCAAGTAAGTTCTTGGCCCAAAAAAAATCTTTTAAAGAAATTTCTATACTTTAAATAAATTAACTCGATACAAATGTCCATGAGTTTGGGAAATCTGGTTGCAGTGAAAAACAACTTGGCTCCACCGGGATTCGAACCGTGGACCTTCTGCTTAACGTGCAGACGCCCTACCAATTGAGCTATGAAGCCAATCACGGAAGTGCAATTGTTCCTCACTGGTTGGGATTGGCCATCACGTGAGCTTAGCAAGCCCTACAGAGGGATAAACTCTTCAATGAGATAACTACCCCTCCCAGGGATCATTTAAGATACGCCCCAAACCCCTGCCCGGCTTACCCCAATTATTAAGTATGAATAAGTGGGTTTTTTAAAGGGATTATGACCCAGGGACTGCCGGGGTGAATATATTCGATACAAAGAAATTAACTGACCCATTTTAATTTTTACTGGGAATTATCAAATTTTGAACATGTGTGTTGACAAGGGCCCAATTTATTGAATAAGAAATGTGACAATGCATGATCACCCAAATAGAAAGAAAGAACAAAATTTGTAAAGATAAACATGCTCATGTAAAGTGACATTGATCGAGTGTTAGTGACATTGACTATATGTGCAGTGTTCGCTAAAAAAGCTGTTTATTATCTCAGGACTAAATTTATAAATTGACTCCAGGCAGTAATGGATTGAATGCTTTTGATGAATTGAGTTGAAACTAGGTATTTCCTACAAACAAGCAGATGTTTTTGAATTGATAAAATTGATGCTATTTCTGAACCATGCAGCCCAGTTGTCTATTCATGCTACAAAATAAAAAGAAGAAACTTAGGGAAATTCCATAAATTCAGATTTACATTTCAGAGACTTTGAGGGCTTGTAATGCTTCATGACGGAGTCCATGATGGCAAGCTTCACGGAACAGGAATGCAACAAAGGAGTGTGGGGTCAGAATGAAAAACAAAAATAAACAACAATGTCAACTTTATTGCATTCAAGCAAGGGGAGTTACAGTTCAGTATTTTGCTTCCACCATACCTAATGCAATGGCACGATTCAGATTGGACAATTTTGATTTGGATGTTTTTGACAAGACATTGATAAATCCAAACTCACTTAAAAATTTCCTAATTGTCTGCCCAAATCACAAGTTGCATTGTTCTTTGGTGTTTTTCATTCTGACCCCACACTCCTTTGTTGCATTCCTGTTCAGTGAAGCTTGCCATCATGATCTCTCTTGAGATCTATTCCTTCGAGGGATATGTTTAGCTAAAATTTGATATATTATTTTCCTACATTAAATCCAATTTAATAATAAATATCTATAAATGTCTTACTGGTGACAGAACTTTTTTGGTCGAGTGTATAATAGGTCAAAAAAAACCTCATTGATCAGTACGTTCGAAACTGAGGTTTTTTCAGTACCATGAAATATCAACATTTTACGGTGCAAGTAAAGTCCTACGCTGTCCTCGATCCCCTCCCCCCTTCCTACGCTCTGTAGACCCACGGAAACATTGCCACCTTTGGACGACCCCTTAGAGTCAAACGTTCTCATGATCAAGTCGAAAAGTGCTTTTCTTTGTCATCATTCAATTGAATTTTGTTTTTCAGTAATAATTTTTAAGGTCTGCAGGTTTTTGGTTACGCTTGTTGCTGGTACTTTCGGTTTGGTTGTTTTCAGTGAGTGTCTTTCACAAAAATCAAGGACAGGTATAGACCACTTTTTTTTCTTTTACAGTGTCCTTGTGCTCAATGAGCTACGACAAGCACATTAAATAACCATATGAATCTTCCCACAGATCAAATGTGCAATTTTGTGGCACACCTGCCAAATTTTTATGGGATACAATAGTGCCAGCCGAAAAAAAAATGATGTGGAAAAATTTTCTATTATTCCATGTAATTAAATTTTGAAATTATTTGAGCTGAGAGGCAGTGGCGCCAGATTGGCCGGGGGTGCTTGTGAGAGAGTATGGGTGTTGGTGACAATATATATTTGGCAAACTTCCAAAAAATGTTGCCCGAAACGCTGCCATCCTGTAAAACGAATGTTTGTTTGTGTTATGTCATCACAAACGGTCTGTAGATCCGCAATGTGCACATTTTAGATATCCAATAGAAGTCCAAATGCACGTTTGATATTGACAATGTTGTTTTTTATTACATCAAAGTTCAAACCTTTAACTTACATTTTGCAAAGTTCGGGCGCCTAAAACTGCCTTAAAATCCACAAATGACGAGATTTTTGTACGTCATTGTGTATAAAAAAATTATAAAAAGAGCTAGGTTCTTTCATTTTTTTCCTTCAAATTACGATTCACTGCTAGAAAAATGCTGCAATGCAAAGCAACCAGGGATCGATTTCACAAAAGTTAAGACGAGTTCAATGCGTCCTAATTCCCATACCAACATCCCAAGATAAGAAGAGCGACCCTTCCTAAGAGCAAGTCGCGTCTCAGCGCTTTGTGAAATCCACCCCTGGTGTTTGGAAAATAATTAACAATTTATACCTCTTGTGGTGTCAAAGAATTCCTGTAGTTCTTGTGGCCTTTTCTCCAATGTCTCGTATTCAAATGCTTGGAGTATCATCTCAAATTTGTCCAGATCTTTGACGAACTTGGCTTCCGCTGTCGAGTTCTCTTCGTATTCCTAAAACAAAAATGGAAAGAATAAAACTGATTTATTTTTCCTCGAAATTTCTGAAGCAAAAGCATTGTTTAGACACTGTGATAAATTTGCTTAAAGGCAGAATACATCATTGGTAATCCGAAAATCAGAAATGTTCACAGATTTACGCCTAACTTACACAATATAAACATGATGACCGTAGAAAACTTTCCCTGAAATGGTTTAGTCTGGAGTGCTATAGTCTTTGAGAAATGATTAAAACAATTAGTTTTCGTCTCATGAGACGAAAATTCAATTCGCCCCAAAACCATTTCGCCCCAAACCACTTCGCCCGAGTGCCATTTCGCCCCAAATCACTTCGTCCAAACACTACATCACCCAAATGCCACTTCGCCCCAAAACCACTTCATGTACAGGACGTGGTTCAGGGCGAAGTGGTTTTGGGGCGAAATGACTGCAAACCCCTTTTTGACTGTTTTCTCAAAAGTTAGACGAAGTACTGAGCTGGTTTTTGCTCAGGTTGGTTTTCATCATGCATATCTTCAATCACACAGGGGGATAAAACTATTTGTAACAGTTTACCAATCATGTATACTATCTTTAAAACACTAGTTGAACTCATTTCTGTGCAGCTTAGAGAGGGTTAACAAATAATTTAGGTTGCAAGTCTGCAACTGAAAGTTGTTTTTACTGCCAAAATACTGTTGCAACTTATTTGCAAAAACTTCTACAAGCAGGTTTTAATTTGCTATTGTGCACACTGTCAAATAATCGCTTAGGCATGTTCCTACTGAATAGATATTGGTACCGATGCGTTAGTGCGGTAATTGTGCTCAGTTAAGTTCTTACCTCCCAGAGTTGGCAAAGTTCCAATCCAACAATTGGATCAACGAGACTTGCTAGTTGATCCATTGCATCCTGCAACAGAAATATTTAAAAGAAATCATTAGCACTATTAGAAAAATTGCTTCGTTTGATGACGATTCGATGAAGAAATTTCCCGATTTATATGACTTCCTAAAGTGTGTACTCAAAAAACCTATGGGGATTAAAAGTGTGTGCACACAAAAGTGTTTTGTTCTTTCATTTCAATGGTGATTAGGGAGTATACCACTGTGCCGCATAGCTCAGATGGTAGAGCATCTGCCTGCTGTGTCAGAGGTCTTGGGGGAAACCTGAGGGTGTATACCACTGTGCCTCATAGCTCAGCTGGTAGAGCATCTGCCCGTTGTGTCAGAGGTCTTGGGGGAAACCTGAGGGAGTATACCACTGTGCCTCATAGCTCAGCTGGTAGAGCATCTGCCTGGTGTGTCATAGGTCTTGGGAAAACATGAGGGAGTATACCACTGTGCCTCATAGCTCAGCTGGTAGAGCATCTGCCTGCTGTGTCAGAGGTCTTGGGGGAAACCTAAGGGTGTAATACCACTGTGCCTCATAGCTCAGCTGGTAGAGCATCTGCCTGGCGTGTCAGAGGTCTTGGGAAAACATGAGGGAGTATACCACTGTGCTGCATACTCAGATGGTAGAGCATCTGTCTGGTGAGTCAGAGGTCTTGGGGAAACCTGAGGGAATGTGCACTGTGCCTCATAGCTCAGCTGGTGGAGCATCTGCCTGGCGTGTCAGAGGTCTTGGGGAAAACCTGAGGGAGTATACCACTGTGCCGCATAGCTCAGCTGGTAGAGTATCTGCCTGGTGTGTCAGAGGTCTTGGGGGAAAACCCGAGGGAGTATACCACTGTGCCTTATAGCTTAGCTGGTAGAGCATCTGTCCAGTGAGTCCTAGGTCTCGGGTTCGAATTCTAAAGAGGACCATATGATTTGTTTTCATCTCATGAATTGTTAATATGCTTAGCTTACAAAGACCCAGTTGATGGCTTGTTTGATTACCTTTTCCAGTCGATATTTGTCTGCTTTGCTGACATTATCTGCCGGAGCTATGTCCCCAACAATGGCTTCGGCGAGATCGTGAATTATGGCCAGCTTGACACAACTGTTGAAGAAAAAAGTGTGTTGTCTTCAAGGTTGTTGTGTACAAAGATCCATATTTGAAATCGCCATGGAGTGCTAAAATCATTGAATGTAGCACATCGGGTGGTACAGCAACCACAATGGGGTACCGTGGCCGAGCGGTTTAGGTCATTGACTCGCAATCATAGGTGAAAACTTGGGGTTGCAGGTTCGAACCTCCCCACGGCTACGGTACCTGTGCCCTTGGGCAAGGCACTCAACCACACTTGCTCCATCCTTCGGAAGGGATGTAAAGCCGTTGGTCCAGTGTGTTAGGTAATGGAACGCACTCTAAAGATCCCAGAGCATTCTTTCGTGAAGAGCAAGGGGGATCATCCCCGGTGTCTCTGGCCATTTCTAATTCTAATTCTTCATGGGTTTCCTCACGCTTGCGAGTGACAGTGCAATGAGCACTATTGAGGAAACCTTGGTATGAATACCAGAAAGAAAGAAATAATAATAATAATAATAATAATCTACACACCAAAATGGCGTCCATCCAATTATCACACGAAAAACTGCCAGTTATTGCGGAACTATATAATGTTGGCAGGTGATATTTAGCCGGTGATGTAACATTTTATCGGTTAATATAACCACCTCTTGTGGCAAGGCCGACTGCACCAGCCTCTGCAAGAGCCACCGAGGCAGGGTGTGCCACCCTGCCAGAAGCACTTCTTGGACTATTTAGGAAATGTAAACTTACTGATCCCTGCGAAGGCCATTACCATCCGGTATAAGCAAAGCGAGGATCGCCATACGATGCATGTGATCCGATACACTCTCGGGGTCGTGTACGTTGTGGTTTACCCATCCTGTTCGCTTCACTCGCTGCAAAATATAAATACAATTATACTCGTTAAAACCTGCACACAGGATTTGGTCAACAAGAGCTAGACTGGGCTCCTGTCCTCGAAATAACTTCCCCTTTGTCGTATACAATGAAGGGAAGTAAATATGAGGATAGGGAACCAGTCTAGTGTTGACCTCTCCGCTCTCACTCATGCGCATATTTGATTTTGGGGCAAACTGTCTGTATTTTATCTCACGGAGGGTCTAAATTTTACCCCTTCGAAATATTTGAACATTGGGGTGAGTGCACCTATTGAGCAAATTTTAGAGCCAAGGGACAAATTTCATTTGCATGAGTTTGCCACAGATTTGGGGTTAGAAACGGCGCCAGGGCGGAGGATACGACGCCCTGTTCACGGGTCTACCAAGCATGCCAAGTACCAGTCATGCCAGTCAAGTTTCCTTACTTTTAGTTTCCCAACTAGACGCATAAACTCAATCATATTTTGGACAGGACTCGCCATTATTTTATATATTTGAAGTACAGTTCATGAAATATCTCAAAGTGTTTTCTTAGGTTCTCTGAACACATCAAACCCCCGAATTTTCATCATCCTTCAAAGCAGACGAGCTAAACACGTGCACGGCAGATCCATCTTTCATTCTAATGCCAGCAGCCAATCAAAGCGCGTGTTATTTATGCGTCAGTTGATACTTGTATCTTACCTTAGTTACGATTGGTTAGAATAATATTGGGAATTCAAGATGGCGGCGCCCAGTAGGGTCGGAATGTCTGCGATTGTAACTGCCAGAAAGTTGACAATATTTCCATCTTTAAGGGGGAAAAAGACATTTAGATTATGCTCAAATGATTCTACATCCACTACCGGGAACGAAGACGTGTCAGAGTCGGAGGAATCAGAACGAAAACTCACCGGATTCGCTCGTGCATTTGCTAAGCACGCGACGGTACAACAAACAGATTCTCACGAAATAGATGCAGCACAAACTGTACCAGAGAAACCAAAAAGCTTTGCTGCGCTGCTGAGAAATTCATCACATGTGCACATCGGTAATGTGAAAGGACAGATTGTCCTCGGGAAGATTTTCCATGTCGTCGACGATGATCTTTACATTGATTTCGGCGGGAAGTTTCACTGCGTTTGTAAGAAACCTGAACAAGATAATGAGTAAGTTCGATTTTACAACCAAAAAAATGCTTCTGGCCTGTAGGCTGTAGTAAGATGTTTAACATGTTTAATTACAATGTAAATATTGTGTTTACGTACAGTGCTTCGATTGGCAATGCACAATGACCTTGTGGAAAGACGGTTTACTTTCTTTTACTAATGTTTGTTTTAGCTTACAAACAACCAGAAAGTAAGATTCTGATGGAAACCATGAATTTGGAGAGGAAAAATTAAAAACAAACTTGGATTTGACATTTTGTGCAGTTTGTAAAATGATCGTAGAAGGTACTTTTTTCCTTAATTTATCTTATTTTGTCAATTTTTTGTCCATTTGTTTGTCTATTTAGGAAGTTTCATCATGGTGTAATGGTCCGTCTGCGACTGAGAGACGTTGAATTGACGGATCATTTCATCGGGGCGGCGAGGGATCTTAGTTTGCTTGAAGCAGATGCTGATTTACTTGGACTTGCGAAGTCGGACTCAAAGTGACAAACTTAGTATGAACCCATCTTAATGCTTTCGGCTTCAGTTGTTGGTTTTGACAGAGAAAAAAGCATAGATTAGGCCAACAAAAAGATGTTCTGTCTCTGGTCAAAATGAGGCACAAAATTATGACATGACATGTTTAAAACTTCCACTTTAAAATAAAAATAAACATTTTAAACAAACGTCTTACAAATGAAAACCAATTATTTACAGCACATCGGTGTTTTTTTTTCTGAAGAAAAATTAATTATCAATGAGTGAATATTTTAGGGATTATGACCCAGGGACCACCCGGGTGAATAAATTAATTTGATACAAATGTGGACATTTAAAACATCCATAAGTTTTGGAAATCTAAGTAATTTAAAACCCTTTTATCCCAACATTACCCCTTGAAATTGCCGATAGACATTAAATGTTTTGGAAAGATTAGCAATGTCAAGTCAAGATGTACTGTTTTTGCAATTGTGGGGGGTGGAAAAAGTCATAGGGAATTTTCTTCTTTTTGCAAGCAACAAACGTGAAATTTTGCTTTTTATCGATACTCGAGATCCGGAATGGTTAACTGCAGTCGCCTGAGGGCGGTATACACTTAACCCGGACAAAAGGTTGAAAACGTATGGATCAGTCTTGTTGACCCCGTAGGACGTGTAAACAGGTGCGGTTGACTCGGAGTGTTGCAAAGTATGATCTTTTGGTGAAAATAATGGCTATGCATACACTTGTGAGGTTTAAAACGTGAATGCGAAATGCTTCGAACACTTGGTCGTTACTTTAAGGAAAACAGACGAAAACACAAAATCCACAAATGTGACTTTCGTGGCAAGATAACTTTTTAACTGTGACCAAAATTCGAACCTGGGTTCTGACCTAAAGATACGACAAGCGCCCACGTCATTTCCCGTTCATGTTTGCTTTTTGTTAATCAAAACATCTCCGACCAGTGAAAGTAGAAAATGAGTGTGCATGACCAGGAGCCAATTTCATGGCGCTGCTAAGCACACAAATTTGCTCAGCACAGGATTTGTTTGCTTTATTTTGCAAAAATGGATTGTCGGCCAAAATCGTAAGTGATGTATATTGAAAGTATTCTCCTATATACTCTTGCGAAGAACACAAGTTGGCGAATATTTGTTGGCTTGTAATCCATTTTATAAGACAAATAAATCTTGTGCTAAGCAAATTTTTGTGCTTAGCAGCGCCACGAAATTGGCCCCTGGTCTTAACATTTGGCCAATAACATTTGCCTGTTCAAAACATTTGTATTTTTGCCAAAAAATAACCCCGGCTTCAACTGGTTAATGAGAGATAGAGCAGACTTGTTTACTTATTTGCTCTATAGCTGATGACATAAAACACGTAAAAGTAGAGTAAAAAAAGCCACATTTGAAAATGAGATCTAAGTTCTCGTGTAAATGATCTTCGATCCATTTCTCGCCAGTAACTAACTGAAGTTCAGTCCAGCAGTCAACCATGTCCACAACCAACTGCGTTGATAATTGATCACCGGCGCATAAATCACAAGAAAAAATACCCACTACTGAAATAATTGTTCCATTGCAATATTTACCAATCTGGCGTTACGCCAAACCTCATGATAAGTTTTTAATTTTCGTGGAGCGACGTCCCAAGCGGCGTTCGTGATCCCGCCCCTTTTCTCCCGGCCTTCCATTCTTTCCCGTCCCGGTGAGTTTTGTCTTTAGGCCCCGTTGTTCGTGCGTGCGTCGGAGGTGCATGCCTGGGATTGAGAAGGGTTTTGAGGAAAATAAGTTGGTCAATTTGGCTCGGTCTTGGACCGTAGCGACGTAATACAAATCCGCCCGGCCGTGCGTCCGTTTTCCCCGGTCGTTGTCAAGGCGTACACCTGCACGAGCCGCGGCTATTTTCGGAAACCGAGTCGCCTAACTGATATAGCAGACATTTTGACGACCGTCCAGCTGCCGGTCGAAAAAAAGAGAGACACAGAACAACCATTGGTCTCAGTGCATATTCAACTTTTCATCCCGGGAAAATAGGGACTGGGTACAATATAAGTCCATCGAATGCTTTAAATCTCCAGAGATGGTGTATACGCGCCCGGACTGAAATTCGCCTTGTCGGCTCTTTGTTGTAACTGAAAGAGCTGATCGATTGGGCTTGATTTGGTTTCATCCGCATGCAGTTACTTTATAGAGAGGTTACGACATGAATGGTTTGTCGAAGCCATTTTGTTTCCTATACGCACTTGCCAATATGTTTTGCGTACATGTCTAGCCTATACCCATCGCTGCCGCTGGTCCGATTGGTACAAATCTGGCCCAGAGTGCTTTGCGCGATGTGCGCACAACGCACAAAATATAGGTATCCACTGAGCTTTTTAAAGTTCTAACAGAGTTATTCCATAGAGTTATATATAAAAACCAGAGTGTGCACTGGCTATTCAAGTCACGTTTGTGGACTGTGCCGATGTAGGCGGCGCCATGTTTGCTTAAAGCTATAAGTGCACAGTGGGCAAAACCCTTTTGCCCAATGAGCACCCATAGCGTTGAGCCAAAATGGCGGCGTCCATATATTGGCACATCGTGTATTGTGAGTGCGCACTGCGCACTAGTTTTCTATATATAAAATTCTTATTCACACAGCTGCAAAGTGTCATTTAAATGGCCGCGTAGCATTAATTGGTATACGCGTGGAGCTTTTTATTACACAGAACTAAAGTTTGGAAAAAGGGGTTTATAAACTTGTGATTGGGTTTTTATATGTCCGCTACAGGCTATCTCGTGAATAGACGGTCGTGTTTCGCGGAGTTAAGTTTTCACCCGAACGCCGAACTCAAACTGCAGACACCGCGCTGCTGCGTGAAATCTGCGCCGTTCATTCAAGCCAAGATTGCGGGGAAGTATTACGTTACGGCCCCGCTCAATCACCCGGCCCCGTTCGCTTTCATTGTACCCCCGCGCCTCGCCGATTTAATCCCTATTAATTGCTGCTTCTTCTGTTTCCACGCCAGGTTTTTTTTTTATGGTTTTCCCTCCACCAATTCCGTCCCCCGCACCTCCTTTCTCTTCGATTGTACCCTATAGAAAGTTGGAGTTTTGTTAAAAGTAAAGTCCGTATTACCGAGAGGGACGAAGCGTGTCTCCGGACTAATAGCCCCGGGCAGTACGCCGCGCGAGCCCTGTTGGTTCTTAGTGAGCCCACGCCGCCTTCGGGGATTGTTGAACTTGCTCGATGTACGCCAAAAGCCCCAATTTCTCCCCCACAAAAACCACATTTTTCCCTGCACAAAACCTTTATTCAGTCCATACTTCCTCTTTATACCGTCTCGCCAAATGAACATACCATTCCTTTGTGTTGCAATCGAGTAATTATGACCACCCGTTTCGCTTTAATTATTCACAGTTTCGGCAAAAAAGAACCTCAAACCGTGCACTTGGGAATTTGGGAATGGCTCAAAACGGCCAAGTTCCAATCAACCATGTCGATTAGTTGACAAAAGACGTGCGCAAAATCCCAATTTAATTATGCTTTCTTCCCCGAGCTATGTATGTTTTTGTGACTGGCTATATAAATCGGCCACCTGCTCCAAAATCACAACCTATAAATTTGCTCAGTTCTGGACGTCTGTCCCAAACACACACAAACTAAAGCCATGTGCACACACCACGGGCTAAAATTGTTCTCTTTATAAAGTGGCGTCCTAAGACGGTTGGCAAAAACTTGCATCCACAATGCGTACATGACGCGAACGTTTTGTCATTCAATTATTAAAATAAATACATGCTGCAGGTTTGCCGATAGCTACAGGGATAAAAACATTAAGATAAGCTTGATTTTTTTCCCCACAAAAATAAAGGTTTTTTTTTTCGATATAGCCGTGTGACCGCAGGGATAGCGTACCGCGTACATGTGACAGTTTTTCGTTAAGGTCTGTCAAATTTTGCCTGCATGCCAATTGCCAACCGCCTTAAATTTTGACAGACATTTGTTATACCGATATGTGTATTTGACGACATGCACAGACAATGTCAAGAAAATTAGCATTTAATTTACTAAAATTATGGTTTGTCTATGTCAGATTCTATACTAATTTTGGAAGTAAAAATGCATTGAAATGGTGAAACCATTCTGTTTGCAGGTGCGGATCCAGAGGGGGGGGGGGGGGTTTTGGGGGTCAAAACCCGCCCCCCTGCTCCGACACAAAAAAATATAATGTAATGCATTTTTTGCGTGTCCGCCTGTCCGAAACAGGCAGACATAAAAATCTGATGGGCAAAACCCCTCCCTGGTGGCAAAACCCCCTCCTGGAAAAATTCCTGGATCCGCCCCTGGGTGGATACCTTTACATTGTTGTTAGCTTTAAAGTAATAAGACTACAACTCCAAGAAATCTGCCCGTTAAAAAACAAAATTGTATGAATTCCACTTCACTAAACATTTAGTTGTGTGTAAAAATAAACGTGATTATCAATATCATAACACAGTGCACGCCATTTTGTTTTGGACCCCTTAATTTGTCATTAAAATAACCTTTGTCATAATTTTTTGGAGATAAATGTACAATTAATATTACACCCATCATCTTTTGGGGAAATCCTTGCTTCACTCCTCCGCGCCTCCTCGGCAGCCCCTTCCCCCTTGAAAAGAACGGACTACGTTCAAATCGATTTAAATCTGGCCAACGAACTAAACAAAGAAAACCACCGCCTCATTGCAGACGCCGTCCAAAGTATACCCGATATCATTTAAAAGACAAATCACTTCTCATTTCAGTCAAAGTTTTCCCTGGTCAAACATCAAGTTTGCGCTGCGAAACAATCAGAATTGTGCAGGTGCGAGTTAGCACGCTCTCAATCGGGTCAGTACAAAAACCATGGCCTCGAGTGAACTCGGCCGGGGGCACTGACCACACAGGGCTATGGCCGCCCCTTGGGGAATGACGTCATCACTAATGACGTCACTGCATAGTAACCAGCATATCAACGACGCGCAGTCTTTGTTCTTTTTGTGGTCGCCATTTTGTTCCAATATGCGGCTCCATGCGAAGACTGGGGCCAATAATGGCGATTATCTGAAGAAGAATGTTGGTAAACTAGCCTGAAGAAATTTCACCTACATAGATGCAGCAATGCCTCAGAAAACCATTTAAATCCACGCAAGATTTTTGTGTTAAGTTAATGCTAAAATGATGCGTGCGCATTCAGTTGTTAATTAAAACCACATTCAGTTTTAATTTCTTACAGAAATGCAATTCTGGACAAATAAATTAATGTGGTGTTCGTCACCAATTGCTATCAATAGAGCCTTTGCACGGCGGCCATGACAATGCAGGGGGAAGTCACATTGTCACAGTGTGTCATGCATGAGTAGGTATTTTGTGGTTCTATTATTACATAATTTACATAAGAAAACCTGCCCCCTGTCATGGCCGCCGGTGCAGCAGCTCTATACTCCGAGTAAGTTTTTTTTGTCAACTAATTTCAAAGACCTTTACATTAGTCGCCCCGTACCAAAGTCTCAGTGCCGTTTAATGAACACTTAGGGGTTTTAACAAGAATCTATGCAAGGTTTAAACCCATCGTTTAATACAGGGAAGAAAACGGTGTAATTTTAACAGGTTTATATTGCACCCCACCGGCCACACGATACCACGCCCCCGTGTAATGCCCCCGCGGCCCGGCCGCTCGTGGTTATAGGGTGACATATGGGTGTCCCCTCGCCCGAATACAAATCATTAATTCCCCGTCACTGGAGCACAATTCTCCGCTCATTTATTTCTCGTTATGAATACGGGCCGAGTGCCCCCTCCCTTGCCCCTATAGAGAAGGAGGTCCGCCTACTCCCCCAAAAAGCCGCGGGATGTAAAATCAAATAGCTATCGATGCCATTGGAAACAATAACACAACGTGCGCCAGCTCTGTATACCTGCGCTACAATAAACTTGCTCGCAAGACATTCATTAAAAACTAACCACTTTTTCGTTGTTTTGGTGGTTTCTTTGGTCTTTGGTGAATTGCGTGTAACCATACCAGGGGTGGGGGAGACACACAATAGGTGCCCTGTGGCGAGACAACGGAAACGGTTTTTGTACCGTGGTCTTGGCAGAACTCGGCCGGTCGTGTGGCGCGTTGTTCCCGGGAGCTAAGGGCGACGAGCGAGCGTCTAGCGGACGATGGGCACACCCTTCCCCCGTTCACCTGTTGCGTTTAGCGGTACAACTCGGCGCCGCGACGCGTGGTCCGAGACAAAGATCCTGAGCTTTGGACGGAACAGAAAGTGAATTTTCGACCGCAGTCCCTGGCTGAGATTGATTTTTATACGACGCTGGTCACAATGCCACGAGACTAATAAAAGTCGACTGGGGAACACAAAAATGCACAGGCTATTTTGGCCTTAATGATACCCCGTTTCGCTAAAACGATGCGGATACATTATGCTCGATTCCGAAGCATAAAAGCTTTTAACGATAACAGTCTTAGCAAAATGAACGAAGACCGCTTTTTTTCTGAAGCACACTGATTAACCGAGCCTGTGTGTTACTCAGATGCAACAAACTCACAGTTTTGTTCAAAGTTTAGTCGGTTCAAGTAGACAGCATTAACTCCCCAACTTACCTCAAATGTACGGCATCTCGATACCATATAATATGTCCTTTTTTCTCATCTCAGATTTCATGGACTAAGTTGGTGTATTTCTAAGGATATTGTCAAAAACAACAAAGTTTTCTAAACCACTTGTTCCGCTGGTGCAATACCTATAGCCACAGCCTATAAAGGCAGCCGTCGTTTCGGACTCTGCCTTCGATTGATGCTTGTCGCGAGATTGTGTATCAGCGCCCTCTAGTGGTCAAACAACATACTTCGGGTGAACCATGTGCAAGCACGTGCAAACAGATGAAATGATACGGTGTGTATCAAGAGAGAGCGAAGCAAGGCATTTGAAAACGGCAAAGTCATGAAAAATATGTCGTTGATATTATTTTTTCGTGCGTAATTTAGTTTGTTTTTCCTTCGGATGACATCTTTAACTCCGGGGTTATAGATAGCCTACTAATAGGGGGTTCCCGATCATAGATTGGTTCGCTTATTGCGAAAATATAGGGATCGGTAAAGGGCAGCCATGACGGGCAGAATTCTGCCCGTCACGTGGTTATTATTATTTTTATTTTTTTTAGTAAGTGCGCAGATTTTGCATTGACATTTGTAACTTGGCCATGCGTGTCGAACATATCCAATTATGTAAATAAAGTACATTGCCTAACGCAAAGGGCTTGGCTAATTTTTAAATATAAAAAACACAATGCGCACGCGCAAAGACGACCAATCACAGATCAAGATGAAGCTCCCTTTACCTGTCCTTTTATTTTCCTGTGTGGAATATGTGGACGGGAACCAGTCTAGCCTACTAACCGACTCAAGTCGTCCGGTAACAACCTAAGCAGTTCTCAGCAGGCCAACTTCTGAAAAAAAGTATGGAAAGGTATCCTGCTTAGGGACACAAGTAAGATGAGCAGCCCTGGAGGGGATTCGAACCCACGGCACAGGAATTTGGGTGCAATAGTTCGTTGGGTGCACAGTGCGCATGCTATAAGCTTTCAACAGGTTTTACACACGGGATAAAAATATAAATAAATAAAATAAAACATGAAAAAATATACTGTAAAATCTCGTTAACTGAAGCTTCAAGTGAAAGTTTGAAACATGGTAATTATTGTGTTATACCATCTTTCCTTCCTCCATGGTCATACGTACTTTCAAAGGGAACTGATTCTTGGTATCAGATAAGCAGAGTGTTTGACAACTGTTATCCAAGTTTGATTTATCGATTTTTAAAAATAATGTTTTGTTTGGTTTCTTTTCAGACGTTTTGATGGAGTGGGTTGGGGCGGGAGGGGATTAAACAAAATACAGGTATGCTTACGAAGGTTTATTTTATATCCTGCTTAAAAGGAGATAGGCTTAAATCGTAATAGGATTAGCTGGAGCATTCCGTAGGCTATTTTTGGGATTACAATTTTCATAAAGGATCTGGTCGTTATGTTTGTTATATAATGATAAAAATAAGGGAAAACAAATGTCATATTTTATTTTGAGCGGTTTATTTGTTTCATATTCGCTTCGTGAATGTCAACTTGTTGAAAGTCCAACTTGGCCGCGAATACTACGCTTACTTTCACACTCAACAGACGATGAATTGAAAATTTCCCTGGGAAAATTTTACCACACAATAGTTTTGCAGAACCATGTTATTGGCATTGTGTAACTCGCGCTGGGAAAAATACCAAAAAGCCGAAATTGTAAAACAAATAAATAAAAGAAAAAAAATACAGCTGGTTGGATGATATTACTCCGTGTGAGCCAACAAAACCGCGTTGTACAACCGTGAAAAAAAAACACAAAAAAACAGGGGTCCTTTTTTCTTCTTCAGGTGGCCCCAAACGATTCGAACAATAGAAGGAACGGCGCAACACCTTTTATTCTTTCACGCGTGCCAATGGAAATTTGGTCTCGTGCATTTCGCGTGCGGGGGGTGTGCCGGAGCGTGTGAAAGTAGGGTGAGCTTAAAAGCACTCGCGTGGCTGGCCTACCGCGGCACACCTGTACACACGTGCGACTTTGTAAACTTTGTAAGGCTACAAACAAGGTCAAAAACCCACTTAGGCCCTCACCTGTCGGCATCACGCCGGCATAATAGCATTAGTTCCGATTTTCGACCGAAGTGGAAACGTTCCACAAAGAAAGGATCCACCCGCGAGCTCGTGGCACATTCTAAGGGAATATTGCACAATGTCATGTGTATACCCGTTTTTCTGTGCCCAATGTTTGATTTTGCTAACTGCGTTGTATATTCTTTTGTTTCTTAACTGAAAAAGAGATTTTCAATAGTTTCTGATTTTATGAGTATGCTAACAGAACAAGGAGTGATGAAATAAAGTGGTATTTCGGCACTCGGTTTCTATTTTTAAAAAAATAACATTTATGAGAAAAGTGTTTTTAAATAACTGACTAGGCCTATATTTCACATAGGATTTCTGAAGACTTTATCATGTTTATGGGTACAATTTTGAAACTTGTACATTTCACATTTTCAGTAGGCCTAGACGTTTTGTACGTGGAAAAATAGTTTTTAATAATTTGGAAACCGTGATCAAGTTAAGAAAGGTCATCTCATACCCGTCAAACGAAAACGACAACATTTCTTTTTTTGGCAACATCCAGTAAATGCGTGCCAAAAAACAACTTCCCGAAAACATGATTTCTCAAGCACGCGCACCAGCACTTCGCAATCCAAAGACCTCCCTCCTTTAAAAAAAAAATCTTACAACTTTCCCACGGTTCATCTTCGAAAATGTTGCTGGCATTTAATCCAGTATAGCAAGATTAACTGGACCAAAAGACAGTTATAGAAAGAAACACCATTGTGTGTGTAGTAATCCGTGCGAAGAGGACAATAAGGTTTCGACGAGTCCCCGATATGTCAGCGGGGAGTGCTCGGGTCGAAGTGGACTTTCCCACGGTATACTGACAGTGCTTCTTGCGGGTACGCGTCCAGTTGAAAAGACGGATACCCTTTCGTAATTTGGGTTGGACATAATCAGTCACGGCTTGAAAACCATTCTGAATAATTTACAGTTAATTACACGTAATGGAATACAACTGACGGTTTTCGATTGATGGGTGTAGTTTATGTGCGAACTTAATGAGGCCAAAATAAGATAATAGGCCTAAGCTTTAAAAATGCAAAGGTATACCACCTTGCAGACTTGTTTTTGCAACTTGAAGCAAATTCTTGTAATGTATGAGTTACTTGGATGTTAACTCTGATACACTGTTACCCCTGGTCGTCAGGCGCAATCAAAAACCATTTTTAGCATTGGACAAACCATTTTAAAATGTGTTTCTTCCTCCATGGACAAACATAAAATATTTTAGAACTAAACATCTGAAATTAAATAATGTTTAATTATGTTGATGGGATTTTATGACACTGAGTGGGGAAAAAAAGCAATAATTTAGGCAACGAACACAAACCATGTACAGTGAAACCTGCTATTAAGGCCACCTTGATAAACAGGCCACCTGCATATAGTGGCCACCCACCTTTGGTCCCAAATGCCATGTGTATAATGCTTTAAAAACCTCTATAAAGAGGCCACCTCTTTATAGTGGCCAGTTTTTTACGGTCCCGAAGGTGGCCACTATAGACAAGTTTCACTGTATCAGGAAAATGTATTTTTCTAGCGTTCAGATAAATAATAATAAAACAAAATTAAAAATATTCACACTGTCAAATTAGTGGACTCACGCTCCGACCCCAGCAGAATTTTCTTCAAAGGAACAAAAATAATGACGTCATCATCTAGTTAATTAACCACTTACTGAGCCGCCCGATCTAAAAAAAAGGAGAGAAAAAAATCGGGTGCAGTTTAATAGCGTTGTGCAGACAATGGAAAGAAGGGGTCATTTATGTAGTACGGTCATGGGACATTGAGTTGCAGCGAGTTCCCACGTAACTCCGACCGTACGCTGCTCTATTGTCCCGGTATAAGCCTTGGGCACGATACGGTCCCTGGCTAACTCCGGGCCGTGGCGTGGTTAATAATTGTTGAGATTTTTTTGAAGGAATGAGGGTTTAGTCTACAGGCCGGACGGACTCTCAAACAATGGGGCCGAAATACCGTCGTCTATATAGATTAGTTTGTCGTCAAAAAGTGACCAGGCTTGAATTATTAATCGTCTGGATGAAACACAGAGTAGGGAAAATATGGTTGAGATTAAAAGCAGAAAAACGTGAAAAAAGAACTAAATAATGGATGTAATGACAATCGTATAAGCCTCTGTCACATACCAGGACGGGGTTACGACGGGTTCCCGACAGAAATTAGGGCAAAATCCTGCGATATAGTCGTGAGACTCATGTCCTGCGATATTTGGGTGTCACTGTTGTGGGGTTTTGGTCCGGACCAAAATCAAAATGTTGTCGTGGGATTTTTTTTCGCTCGTTGCCATGTCGTAGCATAATCGTACGACTGTCCTACGACATGCGTACGATTATCGTATACAATTTTAGGGTCTTCCAAGGCCCTAAAAATCGTACGACAATCGTACATATGTCGTAGGACAGTCTTACGATTGTCGTATGATTGTCGTACGATGGTCCTGCGGTGCTCGTACGATGGTTGTTTTGTCGTGCGACAATCGCACGACGAAAAAAAAAAAACATCGTACGACAAACGTAGGACAGTCGCAGGGCAATCGCAGGACATTCGCACGATTTACCTACTCATTTTGTTTCTCTCACGACGGACGCACGACATGATTTTCCTTTGTGACTGCGGCTAAAGCCGGCCGTACACCTTGCACAGACACGCCAAATTTCGAGCATGCTCGAAATTCTGCGATTGCGTTGCAACGGATACGTAATCCTACACAAAATCGTGACTACATCGCCATCGGAACGCATCGCAAAATTCGTACACCTTGTGATGCGACTGCACAGCATGCGCTATCGTGATCGGATCACGGACGAAACGCAAGGTGTACGGCCGGCTTAAGATTGTAGCCTTAAGCGGGCCTCCCACTGTGCTATTTTTGCTACGAATTAGGTACGATTAGGTACGATTTGGTACGATTGTGTATAGACTGTATACACGATCGTACCAAATCGTAGCTAATCGTACCTAATTCGTGGCCAAAATCGCACAGTGGGAGGCCCGCTTTAAGCGGGCTTCCCACTGTGCGATTTTTGCCACAAATTTCTAACGATTAGGTACGATTGTGTATAAAGTCTATAGACAGTCTCTGGTAATCTCACCAAATCGTACCTAATCGTTAGAAATTCGTGGCAAAAATCGCACAGTGGGAGGCCTGCTTAAGATGCTTCTAGCATCGCAAGAGCCCACCCCAACAGCCCAAGAATTTCGTAGGAGTCGACGACAAATATCATGTGACGTATGTGACGGGGGAAAGTTGCGAATAGACTAATCTCATCTTATTAGCAAAATATAATAAAGACAATGTTCAACTTTTGTTTTTATTTGTTTAATAGGCCTATGCGTCCAACGTTTGTTGATATTAGGGAGGTTTCGGTCGCATACGGTTTGGCAAAACGACGACTATTAGTGAATTTTACGTCATCGATTTGTGCGTACTTGTGGCGTTTACACAAATATCCCAAGTGTTGTTTTGTTGTTTACACTGATAGCAACGCCTCCACACCTTAGTGAAAAACAGACAGCGAAAGGTAACGATTCTGAGGTTTGGCTAATCGTAGTCGTAATCACTAACCGTGCACACCGAAACCTCACTATATACTGTTTTTGTTTGCACTGGTTTTTGTTTCTTCTTCAGAGACAATCTCCCAACGAAAACTCCTAGCGCTTGTAAAGGTGTAATTCGTATGATTAATACCCGAACTTAATCTCTTATAGTGCCTTAAAATAGTTCTTAAGTCATTTTGAGTGGTAATGGATGCAATATGTTCAAGCTATTTCGATTTTATGCATGGCGTCCGACTATTCGCCCAACCGCCCGCCGCACAACCAGTTACTTTACTAATGAAATCATTATAACCGGAGATTTAATACCCCTCCCCGCTACGCTATAAAACAAGGTTTCCAACTGTTTAAAATCCCCATGTTTTGGGTGGTGTGTTTTGCCAGCGCGGCCCACCCAGTACTATAAACATTTAAAGCATCTGTATTAGAACAATAATGATTTAAAGACGTTAGCGCGCGGACAGCTGACATTTACGCGCCAAATCGCTTCGCATGGCGTGTCTGTCTGGCGCGGAAACGGAGTCTTTGAGAACGGCGTTATGGTTCGAGGAAATAAAATATAACAGTGGGATGATTTAATGATTTTAAGGGTTCTTTTCTGTATCGGTAGTTATGGCTTTTATTCTTCAATTGTAAAAGCACAACATTTTTTGAGTTTACTGTTTAAAGGAGGTTATCAGATTTTTCCCAGAAAATGGATTTCGTTCTAACCTAATAATCATATGAAATACCTTGGTCACCAAAATACTATCCACTGCAGGAAGAAAACAGAAAATTTGCAATCCACATTTGGGATGTGGAAGCATAAAAGGTTGGTGTAACTACTGCACTGTTTTCTGTAACTATCAATTAGTCTACTAAACTTGGGTGGATTTTTTAACGATATCCCTGGAAATATATGGATTGAGGGCGCGAAATTTCAGAATTGTAATGAGAAAAATATTACATGATATGGTATCAAAATCTCAACACCCATGGGAAACACCGGGGCGGTCAAAAGATCTGGTCATGCTCCTTGAACTCTTGAACACTCGTATATGTCTGCGAATTATAAGAAAACTAACATCCATTTACACAGGGGGCTGCATTGAACATTTGAAACCACTTTTATTTTTCATTTGAGGAAGGTTTTTCGGCCAAATGGTTTATTACATTTGGGACACTGCAAATTCTGTATATTACGTCTCACGTTCGTCTCGGATAACATACGCGCGACGGGTGTCCGAACCGGTTTTTATGGGAGTGAGGGGATGGGAGGGGAGGGGAGGGGAGGGGAGGGGCGGTGGACGGGGCATAGGGCGAACACTATGCACGTTTTAAACCAAATGTGTTACTTCAAACCCGAGCAGTTACCTAAACCGTTAGCAATCCGGCAGCCTGTCGGCTCGGATCGGACACCGAGCAGACGCGTGGCTCACCGCGTGCCGAGGCAGACAGGAAAACTTCCCCCTTAATTACTCCATAAAACCCGGTGTGTGCCTCTAATTGTCCCTGGTCGCTTTGCCCTGCAGCCCTCAAGATTTCCCCCTTCCCAAATACGATCACTTACGGTAGCCTTCCCTATTCTCCAAGCTGTATACCCCTGTCAAACACCAGTTAGAAGGGGCCGAACTAATTAATACTTCCATTTTTCGGGCTTTTTCGAGACATACACCTTATCTTATCAATTTTTCTCCGTAAAGCAGACACGGGCACCGCGTATGGCCAGGACGCATGCCGTCTATTTGCCAATTTTCCGGGCGTGGTACCGGTGAGACGAGTCCTAATATTTCGGTCATTTATAAAAATCAACGGCACAAAAGACGGACGGATTTCTTTCAAGTCAAAAAGTTTAATATTGGAAAGCAGTCCGAAAATTAGGCTGCCCAAAGGAGCGATATGGCCATCGTTGGTTTGTGGGGTAACGACATTATTTTCAGCTGACAATTTCAGCAACTTGCCATAATCACCCAATACTGAGGAGCGGCTAGCTTACACACCCCAAAATCAGGACAATGATGGCAATTTTCAACGTTGTTCTCGATAAGCACTGCTCAATGAAGATGAAGGATCGGACTTTCCTTTCAAAATGTTCAGGCACAAGTGATGCCTTAAGCACTTGGTGAAGTGTATGCTGAGTTCCAGTGGAACTGATATTGTTTGTGTTCTGTTGACGACTTGGTAACCAATCACGTGGTGATTTCTGTTCATAATCCACTTTTTGAAAAATAAAGAAAGTCTGATCCTTTAACGTTTTCGTCACATGTCTGAACAAAGACAGACATACGGCACCAGTTTTCTTACAGAGAGACAAAATTAGTCGGTGTATGTTTGTTCAGTTGACGGTGTTTTGGCCGACAAACGTGCTGTCTTCGGAAACCGTATAGGCGTAACCTGCCGGACACCTTACGGGAGATTGAGTCGGCCCGACGGCCGGCCACGTGCTCCGACCTGCCGCAGGCCGGTGTCTGTTGTGGGTCTTGCTCCATTTTGGTGTTCTATATCTTCTTTAATGCCCTAATTTTCCTGTTTAGAAGAAAGAAAAGATCTTTCTTTTTACATTTTCATAAACCGTTCACAAAGACTCGTTTACTTGCAAGCCTTCAGAAAATTTGGCGTCTGAATTCTCATACTACGACTGTTTAGTGTCTTGCTGCAAATTTTCATCAAACAGCATCAACTATTCGTCAATGTTTCTGAAGTAATCTCAGCAGTCGATTTCACGACAAATTACGTAGCTTGTGCAATATTTGAAAATGGCATAAGCCCCATAGGCTTGCGTGTAATTATCACAGGAATGTTGCGCAGCTTACGCAGTGCGTGAAATCGGCTGCTGCATGGTTTCACCAATGGTAAGCTTGGGACGTCAAGGACCAAAACTGATTAGTCAAAAGCATGATGACGTCACAGAATGTTTCTTGTGGTCGCAAAACTTGGCCAAGGTCGACTTAAGTAATTTCTGTTTCAGCCAATGATCACCTTGAAATTGTACGGACCAAACCTGATTGGTTGAACGCATGTGACGTCACAAAACGTTTCTTGTTATGGTCGCAAAACTCAGTCAAGATCAACGAAAATCTCAAGAGAGTCTTTAGATTTGTAATTTAGGTCAAAACGTCGGGATATTAAACACGGAGAGTCTACACACCGACATGGTCGGGACTAATTTACCGGCTTTCAAGACGTTTCGACGGCGGGCGTTTAGACAGGTTTCGGCCGCCGCACCTTAGGCAGAAGCACACGGCCAAACGCGTTGGAACGTATGCTGGGCCTAACGCGCGTGTTGGCACGTCGGCCGGTAGTCTGTGAGGCCGGCATATTCCCGCAAAATTTCTATTTTCTGGAAAAACAGGCTGACTAAATACAGCGGTTCCGAGAAAATAACACCGGCTTTGTTAAAAACACGAGGTAACACCTCTTGCTGTTTTGTAATAATTGACTTTATGAGAAAGAAACTGGCAAACGAACGGAGCGCAAAAGTTTGGTGAAGCAAAACTAAAAAAGACAAAACTCACTCCCAAAAGTTGGAATTATTTGTCACTTTTGGTCACTTTCAACGCTAGTCCTTTGAACATCAGTATGTAAATCAACTTATATTTATGATTCTTTTTATATTTCATTGCCAAATTCTGCATAGATTTTTATCATCATTTGGGGTGAAAACTTGATGAAAAAAGTTAGACACAGTTTTAGTGTCGCTCCAAGGTTGTGGAACCAGCTGCTCTCATGTGACATCGATTGTATAAATGCCAATAAACTCCTGCATTTCCGCACTGAACTAAAAACAACATTGTTCAGGTCAAGCTTCATGGAGTAACTTTCTTCAGCGCATCTGAACAGTTTTTCACTGGAAATTGCGCTTTACAAATGACAATTTCATTCATTCATTCATTAGTTCGCCGACGATTTTTGGAGGCACTGCCATTTGACCAAATAATTAGTGGCCAATAAGTTTCAAAAAGAACCCTAATTTGCACGATCTAACGAAATATACACCAAAAAAGGGGTATTCATTTATTCATTAGCATAAACATGAATATTCATTTAGCCAATCACAAAAAGCTTGCGTATGAAATTGCGTATAAAATTGTGAATTTGAAAGTATGAAATTATACATTTCAATGGGGAAATGCCTTTGTTCTTGCCGACAAAAAGTGCTGTGCGCCGAGAAATTTATCACCCACTGTGTTCAAGTTTAATTCTCGGGCACAACCTCTCTTGCTATGTCAAAGAGACGGACGACAATAAATTTAACTTCAACTGTGGAAATTGACGAACTCCAAGCATCAAAATGTCGATTCTGAATCACAAAAATCGTTTTAAAAGTGTACGCGATGACATTTTCTAAATCATATCACAGACCGAAATCAAGGACGGGAACATTTGAGACGCTATACCACCGCCGTTTTCCCATTCGATTTCTCTTTTTCTTCCTTTTACAATCACCAAATCAATCTCTCTTTTCTTTGCTCTAGATTGTTATTACATCGAATTATTCACGGCAACGGCGGCGTCGAAAGAAATAAAAAAAATCGCGTATTCTGTATATTTTATATACTATTGTGATCTCTCACGCGTAAGACATGCCTACGAATGGCGCGCCATTGTGCGTAATGTCGGTTTTATTAAAATCTTGGTTGGGACGCTTCGGTTTGGGGAAAAAGATTAGAGAATTGAGAATGGATGTGAAATGCGTGTCAAAGGGAACTTTAATTTACCCCTGAGGGCAAACACCCGTACGTATATACACCAAGTGGAGATTAATTGAACTGCACGGTGTGAGGAACAGGCGTTAGCAAACATTAACCGTTAGAACAAGACGAAAAACGAAGAGAAATTGTTCTGGTTATGGCATAATTTCAGAAACAAATTATTGTACTTCTGTGCCGAGTCAAAAACAAACGCAAAATCAGAGTGGCGCACCCAGCCTTAGTGGCTCTTACGGAGGCTGGTGCAGTCAGCCTTGCCACAAGAGGTGGTCATACACACGACTGATAAAATGTTATACAACTCTCGGCCTCCTCCATCTTTTGATCAGAGTATATAATTTGCGTTATTTCTTTCGGCCGTAATTACCGCCATGCTCAAAATTTAAGCTCATTTAAAGCTCAAGTTTGAAAAAGAGAATACATGTTCGAAATTTTGGCTTTGAAAAGGACGACCGTCTTAACCAAGGCGGTTTTTAGCAGACGTTGTGTGTGGGCGGTGAGCACCGGATTTAGGCCCCGTGTGTCGTGGTGATTATGGCCGGTCAGACACGCGAACTACATGTGTCTTCGCGTGCCGTGCACACGAGCACATCCCAACATTATCGAGTCCACAAACTGTACAAAATGTGATTTTTATTAGTCTTATAAGGCACATAAGCTGACACTTTCGTCTTTTTATAAGAACTCCGAGTCACATACGAAACCATATTACTGTTCACATTACGATCGTAGTCACATCACGAGTAGGCCTAAACCTATACGATCATAAAATTGTTAAAAATCGAAATTGTTATAAAATTGTCACAACATTTTATTGGGCACAGTGTGGGCATGGATTTTTGACGACAAAGTTTTAAATTTATTTCAAGATGTAACCTCGTATTAATTTTACATAACATTTTGTAGGTTTATTCGTATAATAAAACAGGCCTATATCCCCTTGTGGGTAAGAGTTGACAAAAAACGTTCTGTTTTCACCAAATTTCGGCCACGTGGCAACCTTCAACAAATTCTGTTTAATTGCCAATTTCAAGGTGAATCGTCCTGCCGAGTTCATGCAGTTTGACCAGGCAGTCTAAACCACAACAGGTTGCTGTATTCAACAGGCCCCAGCCAAAACTACAGCAGATGGAGTGTTATTTACGCTCGAGCGATAACAAATCACTCGTGAATTTCGCTTTAGATTGTTTGACAGGTTTGTCCAAGTTCGCACGCCGCGCGTCCGGCTAGGTCCCCCGTTTTGTACGGCGTCTGTTTCGACCACGCCGGCTCGACCGACCAAGCCCTTTATAACCCATCGTTCTAAACATGTGATCATGTTTTAATGGAGTAATTACTGAAGTCTTGATTTACGATAAGCGCTGGACGATACCCTTTTTGTGCTGTTTATTATTCCACTGGGAGTTGGGGATGGGATTTTTTTAACTCCGCAACGCGTGTTAAAAGATAATTTTCCACGCGTCCATGTTAACTTGAACCAACGAAGGACAAGTATTAAACCTCCTGTTTAAACGTCTTAGAAACCTGTTGACACTTTCACCAATTTTAAATACTTCAATTGTGCACTATTTAAAGTTAGAGGTTAAAACTTTCTCTATAAAGACAGTGTTGTCCCATTTTCTTATGAGAAAATATTTTAAAACGATATTTTTTTCGTCAAATAGGGCCTAGCCAGACCCACTGGTTCAGTGTGTCAAAATCGTAATTCCATACCGGCAAAAACCGATATGACCTCGAAATAAAGACGAAAATAAATTGCAAAATTTACAAGCACCAAAGACAATAAGCCTACCTCTAAAAGTAATTTTTTATCATAACCGGTACTTATGCGCTTATTTCAACATTATAAAAATGTCGAAATATTACAATTTTACAACCTTACGGAATGAAGTATCAAAATTAAATCGTATAGCCTAGGCCTACTCGCTTTTCTTGTGTCTTTATTTCATGCAATCATTGTTTGTAATCGTTCCACAGGGAGCCACGATTCGCAATGCAACTCAACACTCAACACAATAACCCCCATTACATTACTTCATCAAACTTCACTTATTTACACCCAAATGCCCAAAATGACGGGACTATAAACGGTGCGAAAGGGGCATGCACGCATAAAGCTTGGACCGTGACTATACCTTGTAGAGAATGGGACTTTCTCGACGTTCACACGGTAGTTCGGAACAATTGAGCCGACCGCAGCTCGCTTTTGATTGGTCCGCGGAGAACTAGACGTTAACTTTCCCACGGTATCGTACAACGCGTGCTGGTCACACGCCAAAACTGGCTGACGGTTTCTAGTCGCCCCTGACGTCGACTGCTATTCGGCAGCACAAGATAACCCCTACAAATCTTTCGAAAAAATGTTATTTGGCTAAAACATGGGGTGAAATGGTGGAATGCGTGTTTATTAACAATTAAATAGACGAGTTGTGTGTCTGAAGTGATTTCAAAGATCCTATGCGCGGGTGCAAAATACAGGAACACAACAAGCGCTCATTGCTTAACGGTTTAAAATCTGAGCTCAGAAATTAAAGCCGAGTACCTCTACCCCACAAAGACAGTATTTTTCAAAAGAACTACAATTTTAAAAGCATAACTTAGCGACAACCGCCTAAGACGAGAAAAACTTAATAGGGTGACTAGAAACCGTCAGGGGAATGACCTAGGCCGGTCTGGTGGCATCAACCAATGGCGTGTGCCGTTTCAAGAGGCGACGGTGACGAGCGAGTGCCGTGTGCATGTCAATCAGCGTACAATTGGACCAGGCCCGCTGGCTCTTACGCGTGTAAAGGAACCTCTTTTTTTATACAATTTTCACCCTTCTTTTTTCAAGAGGGGGTGACCGTGAGCCGGTCGTGTGGTCTGGAGCGTGGGAACAGGAGCTTGTCATTCTTGACTTGACGTGGTCTCTGGCAGGACGTGTTTTGTTGCAAGTCTTCCGAGCTCTTGTGACCGTACGTCCCATCTGTTGCTTCATATCAGAGATCGCCTTGGCGCAGAAAATCAACAAGTTCTAAGATCAGTCCTAGTCGTTTAAACCGACGAGTTTCTTTAAGTGTTTATCGTTTTTCTTGAGGGAGAATTAGTAAAAATTAACGGCATCATGAAGAGAACACTCAGCGATTCCGACACCGACGAGATTTTTGACGATTCCATCAAGGGGTGAGTTTTGCTTCCTTTAAGAACAAATTTTGTTCTTTAAGATTCAACCTGTTGAATGCATGCATGCACATTGAAAAAAAAAATTGCCAAGATAGTTGCAGCATTTTACAGAGTGACAACTCCCTAACAAGTGGTGCGGCCTATTTTTTTAAAGAAATGTTTCTTAACTTTTTATAGGTGCGCGTGCACGTTTGTTCTTATGAAATTGTTTTTGAAAGATGATTTTAAAATTGTTTTTTAGTGTCCAACCTTTCTGAAGTCACGTGCATATTAATATTGTTATTGCAGGTCACGTGACATTTTAGAGACTGAAATCCACCTGTTGCGCCTCAGGCATGACACTGCGCATGCGCAGACAAATTTTCTGTCTGCAAGGTGACAAACAAATATTAATTTTGTTTTGTTTTGTTTTTCTCACCAGGTCCCCAAGCCAATCTTGCCCAGTTACCGCACGCAAAAAGCGCAGAGGGGTGAGTTTTCTTTGTGGAATTTCTTCTATTTCTATATTAATTATTATCTAATGTTTTGCAAAGTAATATTTGCTTTTGTGGTTAATGGTAACTTAATATTCAATTATAATTGTTTTTAACTTCTACTTCAAAAGTATTAAGGCATAGGCTCGTAAATGCGCGCGTGAGGCCAAATTCGTGCCACGAAATACGCAGCTCCATGCCTTGCTATATGGAGCTGCGTATTTCGTGGCACGAATTTGGCCTCACGCGCGCATTGACAAGCCTCTGCTTTAAACAAACAACTTGACTGAATTGGTTTTTATTTAATATTTATATTTTAAATTTAACTTTATTAGTTTGTCAGATTTCTTAGGCGTATGGGAAAAATGGAATCTTCGAAATTTACTAAACTGTTTTTGTTTGAATAAATTTCTTTTATGCTGATTGGAGTAATCAATACATCATGATGACTTAATAAAAATGTATGAAGCCTTTGTAGAACCAACATTTTTTAAACACGATTGTTCAATTTTACTTAATTTTACTTTTATGAACTTTTTCGTAGATTATTGAGAAGCGCCGACGGGACAGGATAAACAACAGTCTGACAGAACTGCGTCGTCTTGTGCCGGCTGCCTACGAAAAACAGGTAAAATAATCTTTAAAAAACGTTTTTAAAGAGTTGTGCCTTAATTTGCTCCTTTCCGACGGAACTTCATTTCAGCAATATTTAAAACATAGTTTAAATTTAACACTAAATGATTATTTTTTTTCTCGTGATCCGTATCATTCGCTCGTCACGATATGCATTTAAACTTCACACCAGCTACACATGCTTCTAAAAATAAATCGAACTAAAACACCCAAACACGAATGTTATAGATTAATAATACATGCCCAGTCATAATAGGCTCTTGTCAATGACAATACAGTGGTGTGAAATTTAACGCAATAAACACACAGTGTTTGTATGGGGCGTAGCTGGGCCGTTACATGCCCAAAGTGCGTGCATATATCCCACGATAAGCACTGCACCCCTAATTCCATAAAAATGACAATCACTGCCCCTGTGAACTCCGTGCACGCGGCCCCATTGTGACTTGAATAGCGGTTAAACACGATCTAAATGGCCCCTGCACAATGGCCACTCATAGGCGGCTCATGAATATTTCATGTGAGAGCGGGGCTGCGTTCGGGTTTCCACGGGTACGGGAAAGTCTGGCGCGGTTTGGGGGCTAAATGAAGGGGGGGGGGGGGGGGGGGGGGGGAGAACACACGCGCAGCCCGGGACCTGCTAACAATGAACGGCCGTCAAAGAACAAAAAAAAAATCATATAA
The DNA here is from genome assembly GCA_037783545.1 of Henricia sp. BOLD:AAB3569. Taxonomy (NCBI): domain Eukaryota; kingdom Metazoa; phylum Echinodermata; class Asteroidea; order Spinulosida; family Echinasteridae; genus Henricia; species Henricia sp. BOLD:AAB3569. The sequence goes on from JBBELK010000281.1 coordinate 50,112, forward strand.
TAGACGCATTCACGCAATTAATTGCAATGGCCGTTAATCATCGCACAATAAGCATGCGCCCAAACTGATCAGGGTCGTCGCAAAATCCGCTGCGGAAATAATGGACCACGAATTTTTGTCGTTAAGCTTAACACATTTTAACTAATTGTTTTTTATTTAACTGAATGTAACATAATCATTAAATGTCCTTGTTATAAGCAGAATGTTGCCGTTATTATCTGGGTTCGACTGATCTAAAATGTAATCACATAAACAGATTTAACATTATGAGCTTTTGAATAATTTAAAGAAAAATCGTGCTTTTATTCAGTGCTCCGAAAAAAAGTAAATTTAAACTAACAGATTGTTCATTTTTTTCCTACGCTTGTTCAGGGCTCAGCCAAGCTTGAGAAGGCCGAAATCCTGCAGATGACAGTGGATCACCTGAAGTACCTGCACGCTAAAGGTAAGCATGGTAAGAAAAAAATATGCCACCCTTTTCATCAAATGATATTGTTGTTTTATTGGTACTCTCTCATTTTATCATACAAGTCTCAATTCACAACGGTCGTGTGATTGGTGGACACAGAAAACTGCGTGAGCATGTGACTAGTAGTGATTTTTACTACTCGAGTACTCGCTGGATGATACTCGCGGTAATTCGAGTAATCGTAGTTATCAACATTTCTGCCTAATTTGCTGCTTATCTTGTTTTCTTCATCCATGTTTTTACCACGTGGAATTATATGTCTGTTCATTGAGAACATTTCACAAATGCACTACTGATGTCCCATTTGTTAAAAAAATCTGCCCTAACATGGCCGCCGGTGTAAAGGTTCAATAGTAGTAGTCATTAAGAACTTGTTTTTTTTTTACAGGTATCGATGGCTCGTTCCACCCTTACGGAGAGGCGCATGCGTACGCCATGGATTATCGTGTCCTGGGCTTCCGTGAATGTGCGTCCGAGGTTGCACGCTACATGGTGACTGTAGAAGGCATGGACATACAAGACCCACTGCGCCTGCGCCTCATGAGCCACCTCCAATGCTACATGGCTCAACGCGAGTTCCAGTCACGTCAGCACTACACGCATTCTCATTCGCAGTTTAGTTCGCACGGCCAGACTGGGGTAGCGCTACCGCACGGCCAACAGCACCCCGCCGCAGGCCAGACGGCCGACCCGGCCTCATCCACGGGGTCACACGGTACCTCACTCCCATCCGGTGTTCAGATCTCGGAGACAGCCACCTCTGGCCGACAGATGATCCCGATGATCACGAGCTCAAGCCAAGAAGCGTTGTCCTCGTGTCACGCTAGGCTGCCAATGCCGCCCTCCACCGGCGCCTCTGTGCCAATCAATTCTTCTACCCAAATTTCGTCGCCGGTGGCGCCTATACAGAGCCTTCACACGCAGTACCCTGGAGTGACCTACAACAGTCTCCCAGTCCTGTCCCCAAATGGTTTCAGCCCCACAAGCTCGTCTCATATGACCCATAGCACCCTCATGTCTAAGCCTTACCGCCCCTGGGGTGCCGAGATGGTCTATTGAGTATGCTAACAACACACCGTGAACTCTGAACCTTTACCGCTGCTGTGACCCCACATTTCAACATTATGACTTCCAGCAAAATACCTCATTTTTATAGTCCATTAAAAACACTCCTCCCAGTTTCACCTTTGAGTATTGTACTGTATTTTTTATACATACAAATCAAAAATTCGAAAAATCATATTTGTGTCTTTGGCCTTCCATACCATGCAAAAAGTACGGTGTTTCTGTGTTTCCACCTCGCATCATCTTTTTGTAATGTCATGCAATTTGAACGTATGCAATCTTATTTATACTGTGTGCTAATAAATGAAAAAGCAATTTTTTATGTCTTTGAGACAGTAAGAAAATAATAATAATTGAGTTGAGATTTTGGTTTATTTGCTTCCCAATTCCCAAAGCAGATCACTCGGATAAAACGTTTGACGTTTGAATTAAATAATTTTCAATTGTTATTTAAAATATAATCCAAGAATCATTATTTGGTGCCCATTGTGCAACTAAGAATAATTTATTATTATCCATTTAATTTATTCAAATTATATCTAGGACACGATATAATTAATTTATTTGAATATAATTATTAGAGTAAGTCCAAAACACAAGAAAAGTGTAATAATGCTACATTTGCCTGTTGCTTTTAGACAAAGCGTTGATTTTGCAGAAATCGGCACAACATCAAAAATATTTGTGTAGCGTTTCTGTGCATATTATTTAGTAATATTTTGTAAATATGTTATTTATTGAATAACTTTCTTCTTTTAACTAATTTAAGTGCGGAATGTATACGTTGTGACCAGGGTCCATTCGCATTCACCATACAGTGCTGTGGTATATTATTGTCGTGATACAAACAGAGGATTTCGTAAGAGTTTTTTTTGTACAGTTATCGGTTTATTGCCCTTTTCTATCAAATTTATTATTTTGGAGTTCAGAAAACGATAATAATAAAAAAAATTGTTGGAATCTCGATGTGGAAGGGCGGTGGCCAACGCAACGACTCTTTAATGTTTTATGAAAAACTCTGTAAAATGTATATGACAAGGTTGATAAAGATTAAGGAAGATCTCAACTTGAAAAAAAATGTATGGACAAAATAATTGTCAGACAGGTCACCAAAATATAGATTTGACGGACTAAAATGCCTTAATTTTTAAAGTTTGTTTCCAAAGTGTTCTTTGCGAATAATTTACTTATGTTTTTTCTAATATTTATATAAATGGAAACGACTGTTTTTGTAAGTTTTTTATACAACGAAAACGCTGAAATGCAAGAAAAAAGTGAATAAAATTGATGCTTTACAGTATGGATCTGCGTTTGGTTTCAATGTTTGTTTTGTGATGAGATATTTTCATTGTACGAATTTTTAAATTGATTTATTATTCCGCCTCAGATGATATAAGAAAACAATAATATAAGATGAATTTATATAAATGCATTTGCACACTCATCTTTTCACAAAGGCGCTCTCGTGTGAACGAGACTAGTCCCCCGACTGCCGTGGCATTATGGCCCTGGTTTCCTTACAGTATAGCCAGAAACCAGCCTAAATAGGACAGAGGCTTTCCACAATTTCTTGAAAGCATAGAACACAGTTTCTCATTGTTTTCTCAGAACGTAGATGATGTACTGAGCTGACTTATACACAGGTTTGTTGTTATCACACACATCCTCAATCACACATGGAGATAACGCCGTTTGTAACAGTTTTCCAATCTTCTTTAAAGGGCCTGTGACATCCTAAACAACTTTGTGCCTAAGCTTTGCTTCATAATGACGGATTACTTGTTCAGCAAGACATACTATTGTTCGTTTGGATGTAAAATCAATAAAAGGTGGCATTTTTCAACTTTGAAGATTTCATTGCAATAAATCACAGACAGAGGGCGCTGTTTTGAGTGCATCACATAAGGAAGACGGAAGGGAAAAGTTAAGAAAAAACATAAGACTTCAAGTTGGACTTGTGGCAAATTGCTGCAGTTTCTACCCCCAGTTTTGTCATGGCTTACAGCAGGCAACATGTAAAACAAACTCAAACAGCCATGGATTACAAAAGTTTCAAGAAAATTGAGAAAAAAGTGGAATCTTTTGTGCACAGATCAATGTGATTTTCCTGTGTTTGCCTCTTGTGACGTCGTGACCTTGGTCATGAATATGCATATTTTCATTAGCATAAAAACTAAAAACCTTTGTTTTAACCCCCAAAGCAAGCTCCAAATAGGATTTTTATTACTTTAACTGAGTAAAGTGGTTTTAAGGCATAGATTTCAGTGATAAAAATCCTAAATAAGGGGCCCTTTAAACTCCTGGTAGGCCTAAATTTATCATGAAACAAAAATTAATGTCCCTATATCTTTAGAACGCTCCCCCTTTTGTTAATTAGTCAACTCCCTCCCCAGGTTTTGTCAAATAATTATCAGATACACGTGGGACACAGTGGAAACAAAAACTATAGGGAAGGGGTGGGGGTGGGGGTGGGGTGGGGGAAGGGGTGGGGTGGGGGTCGACAGCTTGTGCGAAAGTCGTGATCATTATGTGACACTGCACAGCGGTTTAGCACAGAAGCACGCTTAAAACCGTTTCACCGAGTTTCTTTCTGAAAATGCAACTAAAAACTCGTACACGCATAAAATAAATATCGCGAAAAAAAAAAACCTTTAGACCTAAGTGTCCTAATAATCGTTTTCCCTGTATAACATTTATAAACCGTTCTATCTGAAAGGGGTTGAGTCTAGACAATAAATCAATGGTACGTGTGGGAAACCTGTCTGGGTAAGGGGGTGGGGGAGGGGGCGTTATTATCACGACGTGGGAACAACGCAGCACCGCGCGACCAGACCAGTTCGCGTGGGCAAAGCGTGGGAACTTCACCGGGGCTTTTGTGGCTGTCCAACGGTGCAGAACGCAACAGGCGTTTGCATACCATCACGCGCCGCTTCATCAACCTTATACGCAACAATCAGAAAGGCAGGTTTTTTTGTGTGGTTCTTTTATTTTTTGTGCGGATTCAGATGTCCCGAGGAACCCCTGGGGAGTTTATGATTTGTCCCGGAACGTGGGAAGCCACCTGCCTGTTGGTAAACGAACCAAGCAAAACGCCGTGCCAAGGTAGCAGCTTTATAAATTGTATACACTTAAAAACATTAGCGAAGTGTTCGATATTATATAGGCAGCACGATGAAAACCATGTTGGCATTTTTGTATAGGTATTATAAGGGGAGTTCGAGACGCTTATACACCGCGTAACATCAACTTACACCGGAGCGTCCTTTTAGCCATCATGTTCTGACATCTCTTGCGCGTGCGTACCATACCGTTACGCACGCGACTCAAAATAAAGGCATTTTATTGGTGGAACGGCGTGCGTGTGCCGTTGCGCGTGTTCCTGGCACGCGCAACGCGCCGTCATTCCACCAATAGGATGCATTTTTTCACTCTAAAATGGTAGATAAGTATAGTGTAACTGCACGTGTGTAATCGTGTGCAACAAGTGTATAATTATCTAAAACTACCATAACATGTACAAAACCCAACTGCCACTCATAAACATTTTATTGTGGCGAAATGCCAAAAGAATGTTCTTCAAAATGATTCACATCCATTATAAGTTCTCTAACATTTTATACCAATTATTCAAACTCTTGTTTCCAGTGGGAAAAATAAAAAAGCTCACGCAAGTCACCCATGAACTTAAAGGGTCATATTTCATTTAAGGGGCAAAAATAAAAGACAAAAGATATTGTAAGGTCACGATACTTAACGCTGCTCCCACACTAAGCAAACATAGTTTCAACTCGCCACTGCATGTTCAAACTTGCTTATCAGATAGTAAATTCTGCCGCAAAAAAGTACAAAAACAGCGCGGCAGATGGCGCTTTTGTTTCCCTCGCCAGTTTCACCGTGTTCGGCCGAAACAGAAGTAGCCTATATACACAAATACGCCGTGACCTTTGGCAAATTCCGCGACCAAACAATTAAAAGAATAATTTTGTGCGGGCAAATCGTGGCCTCGTATTGATGACGTCATTGACGAATCGTCACAAAGCGCATTCCTTAACTTTTGTCGAAATGGTCTTGTTCGTTTTTCAGATAGAAGTTGGAACGATTTCAATGAAATGGCACACACCCTGCACTTAAAGTCCGCATTTGTAATTTATTATCCGCGAGGTGACCCATGAATTCCTAAAATGCACTTTCCTTCAAATCTACTTTAAAAAAAGTTGAACTACCATAAACAATGTTTGTTTACAACTGACATTATGTGGATTGCATAAAATCCGCCGAGTTAACACTGGCATTTTACCAAACAACGTTCCCAGACGATTCTGAAGAAGATATAAACGCACGCACAAAGGACACTTTTCACAATTATTTCGTGCTACGACCGTAAAAAAAAAACCGATTAAGAGCTCTGAAAATTTACGAAGCAGAAAAAAATTCACCAATTTGGCGACCTATCTATAAAATTTTGTGAGGGGATCACATTTCCCATATTTCATTCTTTTTCACGAACAAATGGTCGCGATTTAGAAATACTTGCACGATTTCGCTAGCCGCCCCGTACGGCTCATAAATTGCACGCAGAAGTCGTAAGTCAGACGGTCTTGCGTTCGCGTTTAAGAGCCTAAAATGGTACGCATATTGCAACCATGCGTGCTCGCTAAAAGCGGTGTTAAAAAACTCTCGGGAAAATGGGCTATCCCTTGGGTGTACAAAACAATTTGCGAGGCCAAAACTTTGTGATTAAATGCTACATTAATTTAAAGAGAAATCGTTTTCCCTAAACATTTGTGAACGGTATAAAAAAACGTCGTAACAATGCGCGAAAATTGAAAAAAGTAAAAATTACTTTTACTAATTGCAAACTAGAATTCACGCGTCAAATTTCCTTCGATTGATATTTTCATATAATGTAAAATATGACAGCTGTTCGCGTGCCGTTTTTTGACTTTCAAAAGAAACTTCAATATTGGAAACATGTGTCATCGATAAAACATATGTTATGTACAGGTGTTCTGGGGAAGCTATAGGCAAGGCCTATAAGATTGATGGTTAGCGTTAAAACTTTATAATGTTGATCGTTAGTAGTCTGGTGTTGAATCTCTTTTACACGCATCACGCAGTGTCGAAACGTCAAGTACAGTGGCGTTTTGTTCTTGTCATAACAATAACGGCTGTTTCATGTGGTGTTGCGACTACTTTAAGAAACGATGCATATTTGAACACAGGGAATAGTTCACGAGTGTTATAGCAATGCGCACAGTGGTACATGTACATGTGAACCCCCAACGTGAAATGTAGAAAAGGAATACTTACATTGTGCAATAAGTTCTGTTTAAAAGAAGAAATCTTAATTTTAGGGGCAGGACCGTAACATGATTGAGAAAATTAATAATAACAGAGATTAAATGGGGGAAAAATCAATAATGAGCAAAAACGAGTAAATCCACGTGTAATCTAAAATGATGAACATGTAGGCCTACCTATAGTAATTTTTCAAAATCATACATAAAACAGCCGTTGACTTGACAGGTGCATGCCCAACACCGCTCCATAATCTGTACATGACCGCACCTGTCTCAACTATAAACCTTTATAAGTTTGATCATTTATTTATTATACTGACAGTTGGTGGTAAACCATCACGATTTCATCAAGTTTGTGTGCGTTGTGGGGCGTGGGGGAGACGACAGAAAGACGAAGACGAGCGCATGCGCAGTGGGGCTGCGGTTTAACTAGCGCGGCCAGTGTGCGCAGAAATTATGCAGGGGTGTTGAAAAATTGTTCGGTGAAATTTTGACAATGTAATTATATTGGCAGATACTCGGAAATGGTTGTATTTTTGTACCACCTGCGCGAAACGTGCGAAGTACCGGTTATTAGCAAGTCAAGGTCGGCCCCGTTTACGAAGTTCGGATAGAATTCCATATCCGGCCACTAAGTAAACTAGTTATTTCAACATTTTGTCCTCTGATTGGTGGAAATTGACCCATTTTTGCAGAACGAGTCGCACAATTTGTGACCAAAACCTAAACACAGTAAATTCCAATCCGTCCCATCATGCACTGCGACCAATATTCCATGACGTCATCACTACATATGGCACTTGCAAAGTACGTATGTAGAAATAATACCACTGCCTGGAACCCCATGCGCAAAACCTATGGGACAACTTCCAAAAAAAAAGGTTTTCCTTAGTAAAATCTTGACATTTTGCCCTCCAAATTCTGTACTTTTATCACTGAACTATAGCATTTATATGTCATGACAAGAAAAATCTCCGAGTGACCGGATATGAAATTGAACCCTGTATAATTTTTAAACGCCAACTCCGGAACTGGATGTACAGGCAATAAATAAGTAAACCCTTTCTATGAGAATATGAGTAAAGTATAAAACACTAACCGATACCTGTGAAAATAGGCAAGAAACTGACTTCAACATTTTGTCCTCTGTTCTTTTCGGTCGAGAATCCTGTGACAGCAAAGCGCCCTCTCGTGACCAAGACGTGTTGGACTGCTCGAAGAATGTGACGTCATATCAGGATAACTGGATCTAAACATTCGCTGGTAATCTGAAAAGTTCATTTGTGAAGCGCATGGAAACAACTGACTGGCTTGTACCATCGATATATATACACTGGATGAATATGCAATAGCATGCAGTTGGCTATACGAGAATTGAAGCCATGCGCCGGCCGCCATTGTACCCCACGAACAATGCTTGGCCTAGACTGCTCCCCGGTCCATGCAATCGCCTGCATTCCACTTAACACATGTATACCATGATGTAGACTAGAGAGGACATTATGACTAGTCTAGGCAAGGCATTGTATTTGTTGGGGTACAATGGCGGACGGTGGCTTCAATTTTAGACGTCGTTGCTTCATCCAGTGTATATATATATATATATATATATCGATGGTATAGACCCAGTAACGCACAAAGGTTATGTTTTCACTTTATACTAGTATTCCAGTCACGTAATTATATGCCGCCATGGGCGCCGCCATTTTGGGTTTAATGAAATTGCCAAGAACCCAAACAACGTTATGTTGTATACGAATTACACGAGTTTAATAGTAACTATAATAAAACACGGCATGATACATATACCAATATGACATAAATAACTTAAAATATTGTTGGTTAAGTAAAGTAAAATAAATCCCCATGTATTCAATACGAATAATTATAATACAAAGCTGACACGGGACTAAAATGAACTAAATAATTTAATAATGAACACACAGCCCAAGGAATTTTTCTTGTTCAACCAAACATTTGAATAATTTTGAATAATTTTGAATAATTTTGAATAATTTTGAATAATTTTGAATAATCTTGAAAACGGGCCACTTTCCGTTATAACGTGACCTCGCTGAATTTAATACAAAGCAGAGAATGATACAATATTACAGATAATGGGCGAACAATATTTCTCGGAACAGAAACGACAGAAAAACCTGACTCGATACCAAGTCTCGACAAACTTAATCCTGCTTTTAACAGAGGGCGCTGTTCAACTGTACAGACACCGCCCAATGAACTAAAAATCAGAGAAAATAATAAATTTATTTTAAGCAGTCTGGAATAAATGATGCAGATATTGTACAGATGTGCTAATAATATTGCTGTTTCAGATCGTGTTATGTAATCTCAAGCGTCAACACAAATTCTGTTAATTTAAATTACTTTTAGCAGAAAAAGTCCTGCTCGATTTCAAAAGCAGTTAAAGCTATTATTTTGGACATTAATTTGGCGTATTGAATTGCATAGAGTTGAGAAGGTTTAATCAGAAGAAAAGTAGTAAATTATCTTCGCGACAACCAATCAAAAAATCAGTTGTCTGTCACATGATTTTCACGAGCCAATTAAAGCTCGTTTTCTACTGATTGTCATAAATCGACTGAAATTTACTAAAACTGTCAAAAATGATAACTGTCCGAATGGAAGTTATCGTTAAACGTAAAACATTCGCTATCGACATTAAGCAGCCAAGATAATTTATAATTTCAATACATAATTTCAAGTATTCTGACAGAAAACCAAATACCCCGTTTATAAGCAAGCATTACTGTAAGTAAACTGCCCATCAACAAAGGGGCTAAAAGCGTTCGCTATAGCATGATAAACGAGGGCGCTATTAAAAAGTCAATTGCCATCAAAATTACCTTACTACAAAAGTAAGACACTTTGTCGCTTTATTAAAAAAGAATTTTGTCAAGTTTATAAACCTCAGAATTGAATAGATTGGAGTCATGACGTCAACATTTGTATATGGACGTTCCCGTAGGTCAAATATTATATGTGATATATAACAATCAGTTCTCATAATCGTTAAGAAAATGTATCACCTTGTGCATTATTAAGAACAAACTCATTGTATTGTCAGTGGCATTTCTTACGTGTCAATGAGTGCAACAAGATATCAAACCAAAATAGGCTTTTGAAAATATTTGATAATTTCAATTTAAAAAGAACATTTTAAATAATTATTATAATAATGTAAGTTATGATTTGTTTGGCAAGTAGCGCACAGCGCTCACTTTTTAACAATTTTAAATGAACGGTAATTAAACTATACAGGGAGCGTTCTACCAACACCAACGTTCGTTCTCATCGTTAGCCGAACGTCTGCCACTGGTTACGGTGTACATGTATTTGTACACATATCATGTCTATGGAATGATGGGCACCAGTTGTTGGCGAACGCTGCAAACGCTGGGCTGCGTTCCACTTACGTCGCCGAACGTTGTCAACGTTTGGAACGTTCGGCAACAACCGGTACCCAGCTTTATACACAACTGCACACAATATCCATAACCAGTGGCGAACGTTAGCACCGTTCGTATAAAGCCGACCTAGTGCAGAATCGGAAGCCGGCCTTGTGCAGATTCGGAGGCTGGCTTTACAGAAAGTCGAACGACTTGGCCGTTTTTTAAACAGTTGTTTCTACGCTTCCTCTTTTTCTTTTACAATTTCCTGGGTCTTCTTTTGCGTTCCATTTGAGATGAATTTCGGTGTCATCCAGAGCCCATTCGCAGTCAGAGAGCGAGGACCCAGAAGGGCGTCGCTCAGGGTAGTACCTGGGCTGGGACTCGGTGCCTGGATCGGTCCGGAGTCGCTTGTTGTGACCGGATGCTGTCTGCCAACGTGCAGGAGGCCGGCGGCCGGTAGACGGCGAGGGTCGAGGGAAGCGTGCGGTCAGGGCTGGAACGGTGTCGTGACTCGGTGACTGAGGATTCACCCCGGGGTTATAGGGGGAATTTGGAGGAGGGTTTGGAGGAGAGGGGGGTGGGGGAACAACGGCGTGAAACGAAAAGAGAGAAAATAAAATGGGCCAAAAGAAAAACAGGGATAGCAACGGTCCCACACAACCACCAAGGTTAGAAAAAACAGCAGGGATTTGATGGAAACGATGACAAATCAAAATCAATCAAAATCAAAATCATGCACAAATCAGCAAAAGAAATGAGGCGTGAGTTTTGAATATTGAAAGAGGCTTAAACTTACAGCAAAGCTCATTCAGAGTTGAAAAAAAATTACAAAATGAATATTTTCAAATCTCTTGGGCTTTTAAGTTTGAGGTAAGGCCTATATTCGAAGTAATTGTTGTGTTTTGGCAAGGCAAAATTGTCGTTTTGTGAAACACAAATCTGTAATACTTTGACCGACAATTGTGTAAACCTCGTTCAATTATTGATAAAACAAAACACCAAATGAAGTTCACGGAAAATAGTGAAATACACCGATAAAAAAGACAAAACACACACACATTCATGTGAAAGACGACACACATTTTGCGGAATGAAAACATTCAAAACAACATGGGTCTAATAATGCATAGTTCCGACCTGTCAATCAAGCCGAACCCGCGACCAATCACAACAGAGCTAGCAGACGGCGCCCACAAAGGTCAAAGTGATGCAATCATCACAAACAATCCGCGATGTTCTGCCCATACAGTTTGTATGTTGTATGCGCCATTGACCGGGTGAAATTTGGTTTCAATGTCGGGCGATTCGCTGTTCAAAGGTAGGAAAGCGCATTTTTATGAAAGATATGTCATCCCTGCATTACTAGCCCTTCGCTCAGTGTGTGCTACGGTAACTGTCGACCTCAAAACATAAATACCGTTGGGTTTTCTCCAATGAATCTGTGCTTTCCATGCCGAGTCCCGTTGCTTTGTACGTAGTCTCGCCATTTTTTTGCGATGGCTTGTGAGCACATAGCAACAATATCCAAGGGGGCGGGGTTAACTGGGCAATCTCGGAACTATGCATTACTGCACGGTAAAAGCAATTAAAAACAAAACAAAATAAAAAGAGCGACACAAATTTGAAGATGGTTTGAAAGAAAACAACATGATTTTTAAGGGTACGGGGTGGGAGGAAAACAGAAACGCATGTTAGTATAGAAATCAAACAATGAGCGTAAAATGTACTGTGTATGGAACTCTGCTGAACATGTTTTGTGCGATTTAATCGGGTGCCGATTTCAAAAGTATCAGGTGAAGTTAGACATAGTTGAACATTAATTTATTAGTGGCGAAAATGGTTTTTCGGAGAAAACAACGTGCGTAAACTCTGGAGAACGGCATGCCGTTTAGTTGGCTGTTAAGGAATGTCAGGAGTAAATAATAAAACATATTGATCATCATGTTATGAAAACATTTAAATTTGAGTATTTTTGGTAAGAACTGAACAATCTTGTATGTATGGCAGTGTTATGGAGTGCGTTTTTCTCAAGTTAAGGCAAACTTTATTTTAGCTCAACCTACCATTTCGTCAAAAGTGACTGTAGGCGCCGGCTTTAGCGGAACTTCCTGACTTGGTTTCCCTTCCGACGTCTCAGGTCCAGCCACCCCCTTATCGCTAGTGGACGAGTTCACCACGTGACGCATCTCTACCAGTTTTTCAGTCTTCTTGGACGATACCACTGTGACGCGGGTGGTGCTGGGCTTGAGTGGGCTGGTGGGACTGGAGGGGCTCGTGGGGGAGGCGAATGTCACGCACCGTGGCGGAGTGGTGCTTTGAGAAACGTCTCCAGATTTTGGGCGTTTCTTGTTTTGCCTCGATATAATGGATTTCTTGGATTTTGGTGGCGAGTTAACGTTTTGCGGACCGGGGACTCTCCTGGTTGGTGAAACGGCCGCAGATGGACGCTTGGAACTCAGGAATTGAGTTTCGACGACTTTATGACTGTGTTCTTCCGTTTCGATTCGAGAATGATGTTTGGGAAGCGAAATAGCCGGAGATGTGCTCCAAATGGAGCTCTTGGAAGGAGGGGAGTGCGTCTTGGGGCTTGATTGACTCGCTGTAGCGCCACCGACCGTTTCGTTTTGGTTAGTCACTGATACGTTGAGTTGTGAGGGTCGATGGCAGGGGTTGTTATTGTTATTGTTGGGTTCGCGGCTCGAGCTAGCGGGAGTGGTGTTGATGTTTTCAGGGTGAATTCTGGTCGTTTGTTGCTGCTGTATGAGCAGGCTTGGAGGCAAGTCGGAGAAGAAGTTAGCCCGGGCCGAACGGGGCGAAATCCGCTTCCGTCTGCTTCCGGGGGAGTCCGAGTCACTACCCGGCATAGCGGTGCTCTGGAGCAGTTGAGGGACCTCGGACATGGGTCTGGCTTTAGCCTGCATTTGGCTCTTAGTCCGGGGCAACTGACCGGGAAGGACTGAGAGGGACTCGGTGTTTTGCATAGCGATTTGGTAGGGAGGTAGCGGGATGTTAAAGTTCTTGCCGGCAGCCGCAGAGTGCCGCCAGGTCGGCGGTGGCGACTGGGCGGGGGAGAGCCCACTCTCGCCCCGCTTACTCGTAGCGTGAACCTCGCTCATTTTCTTTGGTAAGAGGAAACCGGGTGGCGCGCAAGGATAGTTAGATACAGAGCGCGGTAGTCTGGGTGAGCCGCCGGGGCTAGGGCTCTTCACGCCCTGGGATGAGCTAGCAGATCGGCCCGAAACTGGAGTGGCGATGGGAGGTTTGGAGGCGCTACGGGTGATAATTTGTTGACTCCGGGAAACCTCGCGTGTTTTTGAGGTAGGAGTGTGTTTAGCACTTTCGGAATCAAGGCCACAGGGGGCGCTAACACCTTTCACTGTCTGTACGTCAGAGGGCGCACTGTCCTTACCAGCTGGCGGCGTTTTGCTGACGTCATGATCACGAGAAGTCCGCGTGTACAGCTCGCTGTCCGTATGGCGTTCTCTATCGTTATCAAAGACCTCCTCGAAGTCCCTACTCGGGGACAACGCTCGTCCGGGGAGCGTTCCCGCTCCGCGCGCTAAATTCTGCTCGAAGATCTTCTTAGTCGACATGACCCGGCTTTTTTCGAGCTCCGCTAACCTCCTGTCCAAATCCACTTCAATTTTCGTCTCTGGATCGGACGCGATAGGCGAGGTTTTTCGGTCCGTTTCGCGGAGCATCCCTTGACCGTCGAAGCGGCCGAACCTGGTCAAGATGGGCTTGCCGTTGACTTTCCCGGGCGGACCGTCCCGGTGTTTCTCGCTCAGCGAAGGCGAGGAGGACGTTGAATTCGTGTTGCTGTTGCAACTGCTTCCGTGCTCGCTCGCTTCGTGATCATCTCTCGTTGCGGGACCCGGAGGCGTTGAACACAACCTTTGCGAGAGCTGCACACGCACCGTCGATGTTTTCGGCTCGGGAGTCTGTGCTCTAGCCGGCGGTTGTTTATCCGGCGACTGTTTTCTGCGCGCCTTTGGCGACGATGACGTCAGTATCTCCGCACTCCTCGTGAAAGGGCGCGAATCTCGTATACCGCCCTCAAGCGGCGGTCTCTCGGTGGTGATGATTTGAATGGAGGATGTTTCACTCGTGCCGCTGGTGGCGCCGTCCTCATATTGCTTAGCTATCTGGCAAACTGGCTTAGAGTATCGCACCATGGAAGCTGCTTTGGCCACGTCCGAATGAGATTTCGACCTGTGGAGTGTCAGTACAAAGCTGATTTAACACAATGTGTCAAATTTAAAGTTGAAGTTAAATATCGCAAAACAAATGGCGAATGTGCTTTAGGTATTAATAATGGCAAATTGCTTTTTTGTTTTTGTAACAAAGGGCAACTCTAAAATGCATTGACAGATTTGTCAAAACCTTACAGAAAACTTGGATCTAGTATCAAATTTACAATCACTATCGTTATAAGAGTCGAATGAAGTCGAGATGTTGGCGTGGTAAGGCTCGTTGCGCATGCGCACGTTATACTCTACCGTCGAGAGTCTTCATTTTGACTTCGTCAAATACACCAAAAGACAGACACGGTGATATTCAAGGAATCTATAGACAAAACTGAATCGAATAAAAACAGTTTCAGATGGCAAGGTTAGGCACCTGATCAAAAGAGTCTGCCACCTTTATTGCACTGAACACGTTTACAGCAAGTTTTGGGTCCTGCCGTCAGGGGACACGACGCATGAAGCAATCTGGTACCCTGACTCATACCTTCTTGGTCGTGTGGCATTTTCTATCTCGAGTCGTGCTTGGTAACACGTTAGATCATCCCGCACAATGGAGATCCGCCGCAGGGCCTGAAGCCGCCAAAAACCAATCAGGGAAAAACATCGGGAAGATAACCAAAAAATAATGAGAAATGTCAAATTTAGTTGGAAACACAAGGCCTACCTGTAATCTTTTTCTGACGAAGCCACCTTTAGAGCGCGTGCGCAGATGGAAGGGCAAGAAATGTGAGATAAGGGATGAGAGAGAAAATATACGTGAGTTAGTACATGCGCAGTTAGAACTACTGTAGGATGGTGAGAGGGCGTGTTTTCGCGATCATAACCTAGAACATGTTTCTGACGTAACTGAGGGTTAAACCAATGGCCAGCTTTGGTCGTCGGCAACCGAAGTCGTTCATTGGCTGAATCAGTAATTACGTCAGAAATGTGTTTCTGGTTATGGTGACGAAAACATGGCTGCGTTCAACTTACGCGAACGTTTGGTCAACAATTTGACTCACAAACATTTGGGTTGTTCACGAATCACTGTTTAAAAATGGCGGACAGTTACAAGATAACAGAAATTTAAGGTAAACAGACGATAATGCTTACAAGTTTTAAAAGTGGCAGTTATATATCATTGCTTATTTCCTCTAAAATTTGGTTAGCAGCGAGTTTGAGCACAATGTCACTACGGCACTGGGCGCCGCCATCTTGGTATAACGATTTTGGCGCAACGATCCGTTCCACATTTGGCAGAACATTGGCGCCAACGTTTTGCTGTAAGTTCGCGTAAGTAGAACGCAGCCCAGGTCCCAGAATTTAACTATGGACATGATGCCAATTTGGCTAACGATCTACTAAATTGTTAAACGTCCTTGTTTACAAGCAAGCTAGCAACTTCGGTCAATTAATTAAGAGCATTGGCCCTCAAGCTAAAATGCGTACCATCTCCTAATAATTACCATGCACATGCCGATTGTATGTCGCTGGACTAAATGCCGTGTTCCCGTGCATGATGTCCCTTACATTTGAGACAACTTTTGAAGGAAGATGATAAACAACTTTTCGAAAATGCACATGCAAATGTACTATATGCCAAGGTGCCACCAGAATTGTTTTTGTATAATTCAAAATTGTACAATACAAAATGCAATAGACCCGAGACAATGACGCCATGTTGTTTAATATGTGTATTTCTATGTAAGCGTCAGGGAACCAGACGGTTTGAAAACCTGACGTCATTGTGTCTTTGGCCGACATTCTACGTGCAAACGAAAATTTTGACCAAAATGCTTTCGACGGGACCTTGCAATGTTTCAAGTCATGTGGTTTTTAGTTCTGCTTTGGAATGACAAAAATCTAACAATAATTTCGTCTACACGTGTTGACAATTTAACGAGCTATAAACTATAGGAATAGACTAGATTAGCTGGGAAACACGCGCCAAATCCCATGTGATGATGATATTAACATGAAATAGTAACAGAGAAAAAGAGTAAATATACAACAGTAATTCCCGCAGTGGATAAGAGAAAAAGCTTCCACACGACGGCTGTTTTCGAAATCAATGGTTTCGGCTTCGGGCTCAGTTTTTTTGTTTTTCTGTCTATACGTCTGTGTGTAGTTTATTCGGTAAGTTCCTCCTAATTTTAATATGGTGTTAAGCCGTGTTTTGTCCCATATAAGGTTAAATTTTTTAGATACCCCAAACCTGTGCCCGAGACGAAGCCAGTCATTTCGCAAATCGCCATATAGAGGAATATTTTTTTCGGGAAAATGTGCTTGTGCATGTGCGTTTTGTGCCAGTGTCTTCAAATACACGTACGTATAATGTCTAATCAGCAGAATGTTGGGAAATAAGAGTTAAAGTATACATGTATTTGTTTCAAATTTGATGTGTGTTTCATCGACATGATATAGATTTATTGTAAACAAATTAAAAATCAAGAAAATTTGTTTTTTCAGAAGAGAAGAATGCAAGCAAAATGCAAGAACCTCGTCAAATGCGCTGGTAGCAGACATGCTATCGGATGCTTTGATGACGTCAGGCACTTGTTGCGCATGAGCAGTCCCATCCTTCCCATCATGCTCTGGCACCTTTTCCTGCATCCGCCGCACGAGGTCGCTCTTCTCTATTTTCGGCGGCGTTGATTTCTCGCTGGACGATTTGGTTTCGGTAATCTGATAAACAACATATCAAAAAAATGTAAAGAACAAAATATTTTGTATGGTGCCTATCACCATTGAAATGAAACAATAGAACATGGGGTGAGAAAAAAATGATTCCGTAATCATCGGGATTCGAACCTCTGACACCCAAGAGGTCTTGGGTTCGATTTCCGATAAGGACCATATGACTTTTCTCTCCCTTACCGTCAATTCTTGGACTTCTTTTGTGGGTGGACTTGTGGGGTAAGAACGGACGGGGCTCGCAGGCGTCGTGATCTTCGGAGATGTCTGAAAAAGAAATTCAAAATCCACTCAACAAAAAAGAAACGCACATATTTTTGTAACTGCCAATATTTTGCAAATTAGCCACCACGGAGCAGCAAAATTTCACACTATTCTTGTGAAACATTGTAAATTTCATCTGCACCAATTGTCTAGGCGTGTGACCTTGTTGGGTCTACCAGACATGTGTTACGTAACTTTTAAGAAATTGAATTGAAATTGGCAGATGACAGTAAATGTGCGTTTGTTTTTATTGAGTAGTAGGCTGCAATAATTGGTCATAAAATGCGTTTTATGGAAATGAAACTGTTTTGAATTTGAACGTACCTGGCTTGACGTTGACGAATCGTGCATTCTCAATTTCTGTAACTGGAAGTAACAACAGAATATATGTTATTATCGAATAAGTAAAGATACATTTCGGCGAGCGTGTTAATGACAAGTTTTTGGACGACATAAAAATGAATCATAGCGGATATCCGGATATTCGGTTTTGAAGATTTTGAATACTCGGATTTTGAGATATCCGGTTTCCCCCAGCACTAAAGTCAACACATTATTATTTTGTTTTGATTTTGAAAATGTCACCCTTATTGTGTTGCCAAGGTTACCGGGTCTACACTAAAACCAGTGAACTGTTTCCCTGTGCTTTAGCAATAGACATTTCAGATTACCAGTGAATGTTTACACCCAGTTACCCCGGTAACTGACGTCACACTTTAGTAGTTAGTACCTCAAGTATCATAGCCTCAATTCTATTATGCTCCAGTCTTCGCGATGTTAGACTCCCCTGCAGCCGTTTTTGTAGGTCTCCCCTTTCGCTCCTCCACAGTTCCCTGTCACGTTGGTAGCGGGTCTCCAACTGACTGCTTCGTTTTTGGAGATCTTTCATCGTCTGCATTTGATCTTCCAGCTACAATATAAAGATAAACGATAAAAAGGTGTGACCAAATTTGGTCAAGGAATGTTCCGTGGCATTAAGAAAATACCACCTTGAAAAGAGGCTAGAAAACAATAGATTAAAGATCTTCCTTTTCTATATTACTCACAAAAATAAGACTCGACAAATATTTCCCCAAATTTCCAGTTTAAGCCTGTTTTTGTGGTATACAGTGATATAAGGTATATCTGATGAGTGATAACATGCACTCATCAGATATGGTAAAAAATGTGTGTGCGCACACATTTTTTCAAAACCACCTTCAATTGTTAATTTCTTACAGATAGTACCATCTTGGACAGAAAGAAATTCATGTAGTTTTTGCTGCAATTTCTATCAATATTTCAAGTAGGCCCTAGGTTTGTTTTTCTTGTAACATTTTGGGTCATTGCAGATGATGCAGTGGTACTCGGTTTTTAAGAAAAGACATCTGACCTCTTTGATAGACTCCGACAACAGCCGTTTATCATCCTCCCATTCCTTCCTCTCCTTAGCAAACTTCTCCTGAGCCGAGTTCAGTTCCCGCGTCGTCTTGCTCTCCCGCGAGTCTGCTTGCCTCCGTGTTTCCAAGGAGTTCTGGTTAGCCTCCGCTACCAGCCGTCGATTGTCAGCTCGTTCGATGTCCCAGGCTGCCTGCAGTCGGACTTGTAGCTCCTCTAGTTTAACCTTCTTCAGCTTAGTCTGCTGCTCAAGCTGTTGTTTGGGAGAACCGTTTAAAATTATATTAAGTTGTTACAACAAATTTATGTAGTTAGGTGTTTTGAACAATTCAGTGTTCTGACAGATATTTTGACAGAAAAAACGGCCAGATATCTGACAGAAAAAAAAGTGATCTTTCTTCAGCCGTCAATACTAAACAAAATTCACCCAATCGTTTCCTGAAATTTAATTCTGCAAAATAAATTCCAGCCAACTGGTCAATGATTGAAGCCATTACTATATGACAATGACGTCACACATCGGTGCTAACTCAGCTATACCTTTCCAACTTTAGCCATTAATTCATTCTTTTTGACGTCCCAAGTCGCTTTCTCGTTGGCGTAGCTCCGCTGCAGCGCGTCGCACCGCTCCCTCTCGGCCGTCAATTGGCTGCTTAGCTCCCGCCGGTCCCGATGGAGTTCGTCCGCTAATTGTTTCGATCGTTTCGCCTTTGGGTATCAAACATTTAAAATGGAAATTATATTTATAATATAGGTTTTTTCGTTCAGTTTTAACAAAGTACCTCCCAAGTTCGTTTCAGGTGCATTCGTTATAGCGCAAATTTGAATGCAGTTTGGGATCATTCTTCAATTATTTAAAGAGAGCATTCAATTTGGTTTTCCGAGCACGCAAGCGGGAAAATTCCGCACTCAAATTTAAAACTATGCGCATTCAATTTTGAAATACCAGCGAAAATCATTCAAATTCGTCCAAGTCCCGAGCTTGTGCTAAATTGAGTGAAGATTCAATGCTTTGTATTTGAATGACACAAATTCTAATCTGGATGTCTTTGTGAACAAATGTGAATGTCTTTAAACGAAACTGAATAACGCGCAAATGAATAAGAACCATAGAAATTGCGTCCTGATCAAAATCACTTGAATACGTACTTCCACAATTGAAATCGAATGCATTTCTGATGAATTCGAGTGAGAAAACCTATAATTACATAGCTCGTGTAATCTTCCTTAAAGTTGTAAAAATAATTCTATAAATTTGGGAACCAAAATAATATTTTCGGTTCGCCAAATACGTTTGCTTCGAAAAGCGAGCTATTTGTGCCCGCCAAAATTATATTATAAAACTTTTCGCGACATCAACATAAACACACATCTAAATTGAACACACCGATAGAAACTCCTTTTCAGCCGCTTGTTTAGCCGCCATCTTATCCGCAACCGCTCGTTCAGCAATCGCCTTCTGATCCTGCGATTCCTTCAACGCAGCTTGCAGATCTCTCTGCGTATCTGACCTCTCTTTGACCTCATTGTCTAGTCTCGTCTCGAGCCGCGCCAGCTCCTCCTTGAAGTACTTCGTCTCTGCTTCCAGTTTGAAGCGGCTGACCGAGATCTCGGCTTTCCAGATCTTTTCGTCTCGCTGAAACTGCGACTGGATTTCGAGTTTGGCGTTCTCGATTCGACGAGACTGGTTGTCTAATTGTCGTTGGTAGCGTTCGATGTCTTTTGAGATCGCTTTAAGGTCGTTTTCTTTGTCCTCGATCTGAAAACAAAATATTTGTTCTTATTTCAATCTTGACATTTAAGTTAGGCAATTTTAAGTACAACATCTCCATAAAAATGATGCTTTAAAAATATTTAGTTTTCACCAACTTGTATTAATTATCAGGCATGATGTGTAAAAATATTCGAAATCAACAACCACGTAAATATTGGATTTTTTTGGCCAAACTGTTTTCATCCCAAATCTGTAAAATGCCAAGGCGCACAACCCTATCAGCAGTTAGATTGTGGCATTCCCCCAAACAGTTCCACAAATATTAAGTTTCTTGCCTATGTATACAAACTGCACAAGTGGGGCTCGAACCCAGAACCCCTTGATCATAAGCACGGCTGTGTATACCCACTGACCGTCACACATGTTTTCAGTTACCTGTTTTAGTAGGCGTCTTCTCTCGTCCTTAAATTTAGCCTCGCTGACTTTATGTATCTCGACCAGCTCTGTAGCTGCTTCAATTCTCGACATTAAATTAGCTGTCTTCTTTTCAGCATTCGTCTGAGCCTCCCGTAGTTTCCCTCTCATCTCGCTAAGACTGTTCATATGCTGGGTCCTCTCGACCTTCCAAGCGTCTTCCCGAGTCATGAGGGAGGTCTGAAGTGACTTGACATCCGCGACAAGCTTCGAGCGATCGCTCTCCCACGAGGCGTCCCTGGCTTTCAGACTCGATTTCAGTTTCTCCAATGCTTCTTGAAGTTCGCCTCTCTCCGCCTTCCAATCCTTCTCTCGATTCGTCAACTTCGCCTGAAGATCCCGGATCTCTGTATCAAGACGAGAGTTTTCCGTCCTAAGCTCGTCTTCGCCGTTTCGAGCGGTTTTAATGAGTTCTTCTTTCTCTTTACTCCTGGAATCTTCCTGAGTTCTGAGCTGCGCGTCCAAGGCCTGGATGGTCCCCCGGCTCTGATCTATCTCCTGCTCCATCAGTTCAACCTTTGCCGTTACCTCCTCCAACAGTCTCGTCTTGCTCTTGAGCTCTAAATCCTTCTCATCCACCTCCACCTGCCCCTCAGAAGCCGTCAAGCACAGCTGCTCCTTATGCTTAGATATCTCGGCTCTGTAGGATGCTTGTAGGTGCTCAAGACGCGATTCGGCCTCCTTCAGTTTGGCTTCCCGTTCCTTCTCGTTGTTCTTGAGTTCCTTCATGCTCGTCTCAAGTTCTAGGGTCTGTTGATGAAGCGTCCGTTTTTCGAGCTGAAATTGTCCGAATTCGTGCTGTAAAAAACAAATCGGTATTTTTTACAAGACACAAATTTTAAGAAAACAGACGTTTCCAAACATCGTTTCTGTGACTCTGAAACAGTCATCAGATATTCTCATATTACAGTTTTCCCATATTATATTAATAAAACCAATCTCAAGACCTACCTCTTTTATTCAAGCATTCTCACTAGACATGTCTTCCTGGAGCAATGATGCATGGAGCTTTTGCTCATCTCAGTGCAGCGCAGGGTTAATCCCACGATGTCTACTAAAAATCAAATTTGTGTCAATATTTCATCTCACCTGGATATCACTAAGTTTCCGAGCGTTCTCCTGGTCCCGTGCGTCCTGTCTCGCCACTAGACCGCTTCTCTCTTTCTTCCAGGCGTCTCGCTCCTTCTTCAGCCGGATGTCTGCCTCTATTCGCGCCTGTTGGACGGCGGAGATCTTAGTGTGGAGCACGGTCCGCTCCTGGTTTAGGATGTCACTGGAAGCCTTCAGTTCCTCTGTTTGTGCCGTCATCTTATTATAAACAGAAAATAAACATGTTTTTGTGAAAGTCAATTTTATAGCATCTTCGGCAACTGAGGCCCTTTATGCCATCAACTATACGGTTTTAGCTTTAACTATACTTTATTATCAACTTGAGATGACGAAGAAGGAGATGCAGTTTTAGAAGAGGGAAAACCCCCCTGGGAAATCTCCTGGGGGAACCCACGCGGTCAAGTAGGGACTGCAAACCCAATCCACATACACGCCCCGGATTCGAACCCAGGACGCCAGGTGTGAAAAGCGGGGAAAGAACCACTCTACATACCACTTTCATTTTAGCCTGCATTTCCTCGGCGAGTTCTCGATATTTCCAACATTCGCCGTCTAGTATTTCCACTTCCGTTTCCAGTTTACTCAGAATTTTCTTGAGCTCCTGTTTTTCAGGATCTAGTTGAGCTGTAGAGTCTGGCTTTGGGTCCTTTTGAGAGAAAAAAAGAAGACAAAACAAAGAATTTAAAGATAGATTACAGGATTGGAAAACTGTTACAAACGGCGTTATCTCTATGTGTGATTGAGGATGTGTATGATACTGAACTAACCTGTGTATAAGTCAACTCAGTACCTTGTCTATGTTCCGAGAAAACAATGAAAAACTTGTGTCCATGCTTTCAAGAAATTGTGCGAAGCCGCCCTCCTATTTAGGCTGGTACCCTGGTTATACTGGACGGAAACCCGAGCCATAATACCATGGTAGTCAGGGGCCTAGTTGGGTTCACATGAGGGCGCCCTTGTAAAAAATGCATATGCACACGTATTTATATAAAGTTATTTTTAATTATCATCTTCCTATATAAGATATCATCTCAGATGGAATCATTGCATAAAATCACTTCCATCTTCCATTTAAGTAAGGTTTTCCGGTGAGATGGTTGATTAAACATGTTGGGACACTGCAAATCATGTATGGCTTAGGGTTATTTTGCACTACGGGATTGTTGAGTTACCTCTTTTCGAGTCGCTGAAACAGCCGCCCCGTCCGATCGTGGCTGCATATCCTCCATCTTCAGTTTGAGTTTATCCAACCTTTTAGAGAGCTCCGCCTTCTCGCGTCTCCACGCCATCGTCTCCATCTTCTTCTGAAGATCGGCGCTTTCTCGTTCGAAGACGGAGCGTTTATCCGACCGTTCCCTTTCTTGCAGGCTCTGGGGTGGGGTTGGTGCGAGGGGTGGGGTTGGTGCGAGGGGTGGTGAGGGTGGCGGTGGGGGAGGGGGTTGTGAGGTGACGAAAGGGGGTAAGGATGTGAATTGCGTATCCATCTGTCAGGTCATTTATTATTTACGAAATATTTGGTTGGATTTTTTGTGTTGGAAAGTTTGTGCAGTAATGCAGCAAATTCACAATATAAGATCAATGGTCAAATTTAAAGTTCCAGCAGAAAAACGTTAAGGAATGGTCGTGTTTAGTGATTTATGTGGTGTTACGATGGTGTTACGATGGTGTTATGAGGGTGTTACGAAAGTGTTACGATGGTGTTTTGTTAGGGTGTTTTTGGCACAATAACAAGTCGAGTTTGACACAAAATGCAGTGTTTTGGGGTGTTCAGAATCGTGGTGTTTGAATTTTCACAGTGGGTACCGGGTCAGTCCAAACGAAGTGACCATTACAGAAAGAAGGGATGGACATTTGATGACGTCATAACAAGAGGTGCACATGATTTTTCAATCGAGCAACAAGTGGCGAGGGTCAGGGATTAAAATGTTGAGGACGTGGATAATAGATGCATGGACAGTAAATGGTGCAAAATAAAGTGAGATTGCATGGTTTTGAGGGTAGCGTGCGTATAGTGTGAGTGCGGGGAGAACACGAACAAGGGAACCTGGGTTAGTGTTTTAAACTATCGGTTAGTAGGGATTAGTGGTAACACAAACTGGTTCAAACGGGTTTTAAAGTGGTTCAAACGATTATGTAGATAAAATGCCGCATACGTTCGCATGACGCACAGTTACCAATTTCAGTAAAAAGAGCTGCCTCTTAATTTCCATATCAGCGTATACCAAGATAAGGGTGACCCTTCCTAAGACACGTTTTGGCGCTTTGTGAAATCGGTCCAAAGAACCGGATGACAAAGTTCTGGCCGTTTGGTTTGTAGGCTGGTCCATGTTTGTTCTATTTTCGATCTTTTGGTCATAATATAATATTATTATTTTTTAAACCGTAGAACCTCTTTGAGATACCGTAACTCGTCTTGTATTCGTTTTGTTACATTAGACCTATACATTATACTTTGAGTGTTCTGCGTATTAGGCCTAATAATTTTTTATTTCTTCGGCCTCGGCAAACTTATTAAAGTCGAGAACGAACCGTTTAACCGGTTCATTTAAGGGGTGGATTGCAAGGATCATGTGCACAAGTGTAAAATTCAGATATTTCTCTTTCCCGCCAGAAATTGTATTCTCATTCCCGCCAAAAAATATATTCTCTTCCCTGCCAAAAATTCATACTCTCTTCCCCGTTCAAAATTTATATTCTGTTTCCCGCCAACAATTCACATTCTCTTTCCATCCAAAATTTCATATTTTCATTCCCGCCAAAAATTATCTTTCCCGCCAAAAATGACTGCAACTAACCTCGGCAAGGCGACGCTCCATTTCTGTTTTCTCCTGTTCGTGAAGTTCCGTTTCCCGGGCTAGTTCGGTGGTTAGGTCGTCGATTGCCAAATGACACTCCGTAAGCTGCATACCCAGGCAGAAAGAACATAAATTTATAGAGATTAAGCGCCTGACGTCACAGATGACGTCACTGCTCAAGCTTTATACCCCTTATATAATAAGCACGATAACATAACGACAGAATCGAGAAAATTATTGGCGCAGCTATATTATGGCGCGTTTATTTTGCCATTTAAACGCCAAATTTACGAACCACAAATTGTACACGTAGAAAATGACAGACGTTTCCAGAAACCAGAGCCAGGATCTTACGAGGCGCATCTTAAGAACGAAGAATGAATAATGGTTAATCTTACATCCAAAACCAGATAAATGTCAGAGTATAATGTTACGGCAAAATCACTGCTGCTTGCATATGAAACCCTGAGGGAATAGGCGCCAAAACTGCATGCCCGGATATTGGAAATTAAGTTCTTAAGATAAAAATCCTCTGCAAAAAGCGAGGCACCTGGAACCGATTTCATGACGTATCTCAGCAGTAAAAATGTTAGTTGAATCAGTCAGCTTCGTCTCTCCAGCTCAGGCTTGGTACATCTCAGAGAAAAGGGGTGAAAACTTGATGTTGCGGGCTCGATACCCATCCTTGGTACCTGTGCCCTTGAGCCAGGAACTCAACCACAAATGCTCCATTCTTTGGAAGGGATGTAAAGCCGTTGGTCGAATGTGTTGTGTAATGCACTTAAGAGATCACAGAGCATTCTTTCGTGAATAGTAAGGGGATTCCCCGTGTCTCTGGCCGTCGGCTGCCAATGGCGCCACCCACCTATGTATCTCGATGTTTAGGTGGAAGATACTTGTAAGCTTCATACAATTCAGCCTACGGGCTGCGATTTAATGTTCATTAAACCCATTATACATCTAGCTTCAACACCAACTTAAATGTTAAGCTTTAATATTTAAGGCCACCAGAGGAACTCAAGCATGGTTAACTACACACTGCAGGGGAAGACAGAAAATCGCAAAGACCGAGCCTGAAGCCGAACCAGGGAAAAGAAGAGAGTAACGCGCCCGAACGCAGTCTCTCCCAAACGACATGCACCACAGTACATTACCTTTTTAAAAGCTTAGACCAAGTCATCTTTAAGACGTGTCGTTCGTAGATGCATCGCCGACCGAAAATTGTATAGGTCCAAAAATCCAAATCGGGCTCCGCCACATTAGACGAATTTCATATTAGCAGGTATATTCTTTCTCCCAACTTCAACTAAACAACTCTTTATAATTTCGCCGCTAATTTGAAATTCGTCTTAAGACTTCTACATCCTTAGACACTTCGAAGACGACAGTTGCCCACACAACGAGTTTTGCAATGTGCTCAACGGCTAAAAATACTCCGGAACAAATTCTAGACAAGACATTTCAGCGAGTCGCGATTTAATAACCACCCATCGTGTTTGTAAAGTTCATCGGTGATTGCACTACGGAGTATGTTATAGACGGATCCGTCTTTGGGAAGACGGATAAACGCTTTGGGTCAAAGAAAGTCGTGGTTTAGAGTTTAAAACATAAGTAGATTGTACTCTTTGAATTCCATCGAACTAAGAAAGTGTATTTAAGAGAAATGTACCGCAGGGTATCCACGCCATTTAATTTCATTATACAGTCAAGCGACAGACCTAAAAATGAACATATCTTTCCGCACGCCCTCAGTGAATTTACAATGGTTTTGAATAAAATAATGGCATATTTTAAGGACTATATTTCAAGATGAATAATAAGCAACAATTACCAGACCTATACAGATCATTTTAATACAATTTGAAGCTCATTGTATTTAAATGACATATTTAATACAAATATTGTTCTTTTTAAGCCGTATTTTTGGTATTTAGGAGAGAAAGACTTAAAATAATAATTAGCGCAAAAACGAAAACAAATTTTCTGTTTTGTTTTTTTTGATAATTTTTGAAGTTAAGACGTCTTTAAAAACACATAGCCTACTATTCATACACAATCCAAACTATTTTTTAAACGTCTCGCGCCAATTAGGTCGAGACGATCAAATCGACGGCGCGTCGTAGGTGGGCTGAGGGCTGGCATTTTACTCAGACTGTTCCATCCATGACAAACGTGACTGTGTGCTGAGAGCGCATGCGCTCACAGAAATGTCATATTCGTATTACCTCACTGCGCCTGCGCGCGCATGCGCAAAACACGCGCATATACAAATACAACACGAAGACGTTTGTTTACCGTGTCGGATCCGGCAACCAGTGGAATCTCCCACAGCAACGTACTCCTGCAAGCCATGGTCACGTGATCGTTCTTTTTCTTGCAGTCGGTTAAACACGATGGAAAGAAATTGATGCAGGGTGCGGTCATAAATTTATGTTTGTTACATAAAAGTGTAGCAGATTTGTTACACTAACACTAACACGTAACACAAAGAATATCGAGACGTCGCCCACTGTAGATTATCACGGCATGCAAGATCCGTCGATTAGCACAGGATGACAAGTTGACAACATATGGTGTCTGGAGAACAGCCGACAGGTCGCATCCTCCCCGCTGGTCAACATTGGAATGCTCGCTCGGTTGAGCTCAAGATCTTAAAACAACTGCACTATAAGACGGTCGCCAAGTAACTAGTTGTCTTTCGAATTATCTGGCTTAAGATCTTTGTTCCGAGTCCCAGACAATGGCTTTGTAGCAGAGAGAAGGGAACACGTCAGATGCTGATCCGGCATGGGATGGAATGATAGATCGATTTAATAGGACACTGTTGCGCTTGAACCATATTTTTCGAAAACACTGGAAACTGTAACCGTAAAACTAAATCCACATTAACCCCTCTTTCGCCCTGATCTTAAAAACTACCATAAACAGTCGTCGAAAATGGTTTCGGGATTAAAATGTAGAATTTCTTAACCGACTGTGACTCACGACCACTGCAAATCGAAACCGGACAATTCTGGGCAGCCAGACACAGCAAAACAAAGCAGCAATTGTTACAGTATTGGTTTCTTATAATTAAGTATGGTGCCCACCCAGACACGCATAGCTGGTTATAAACACGTCGACACAACCTGTAAGACCTTAACTGAAACTATCAGGTTTCGATGGGTAAAACCCAGATTTAAGTTCAGGGATCACTCAACCGAGAGAGAATAAGGAAAAACCTGGGCCGTGGAGAATTGAATTAAGAGCAAGGAAATCTCGATTTGGTTACAGTTGACTCATGGCGCCAAAAATAACCAAGACGCTGTCATCACGCCTGTCCCAAAAGTATATGGGTCCTCTTGAGTGACATGTTAAAGCTACATGTACTACCGCACATTGTCGTAACTTAAACTCAGAACTAAACCAAAAAGACACCAGTCATATTGTTTCAACTTCAAGCAATTTTACGGTGCGGTTCGCATGTAATGGCGTCGATCAGCTGCACGAAGACAAGAACTGAAGATTTATTTTCAATGGAAAGAATAATCCCGCCAAAACTCATGACTAATTAAATTAGTCATGCGTTTCGGATGGATTATTCTTGCCATTAGTAATGCAATAAAAAGTTAGTCATGCAATTAGTCATTGAAAAATAAATCGTCAGTTGTTGTTTTACGTGACAATACAAATTAGTCAAAAGACGATCATCACATTTGTCAGTCGTTCAGATTAGTCTTCCGCTGATATTAATTTGTCCTGCAAATTTCCAACCTCGTAATGCAAAAGTTTTAATTTGTCATGCACCAACAAAGATTTGTCATGCACCAACAAAAAGTTGTCAACTGACAAATTGTATACATGACTAATCATTTTGCCCTTGTTTGACTAATTTTCCACTGTGATTGACTAAATAAAGTTTTCAGTATAGGTCAAATGAAGTTTAAATCCTATCTTTTAAAACCCAAGAAAATGCATAAATTGGAAACTGGCACGCCAGTTTGCCCCTAGCTTTTTAGGAAAGGAAACGGGGAGGGGTGGGGTTAACAAAGTAGAACAAAATGGACTTAAAAACCAGGAATCACGCCCCTGGATTTTTTTTCAGCAACGGTTCGATGAAAACCCGCCAAAGGATCCCCTCGGTTACTATAATTAGGCTATGTCAACTTGGTTCAAAATCTTGACGAAGGAACTTAAATGTTGCTCTCTTGACATTATGAATCAGTAGACATTTCCTTCCGTAGAAAATGACTCACAAAATGCAGGAAATAGGAATGAGGCGATTTTTAGTGAGTTGAAATGCAACGATTCCTATTTATATAATGACATAATCGATAAAATAGTAGTTGATATTCATTAGTCTCCAGGCATTTGTAATACTGCACTGCACATTTTTTACTTAAAAATTCATGGCAATCGATAACTTTAATTTAAAGGCACAGGCTCGTCAGCAATGCGCGCGCGCCACATTCGTGCCGCGAAATACGCAGCTCCATACCTTTGCTATGGAGCTGCGTATTTCGTGGGACGACTTTGGCGCGCGCGCGCATTGCTGACGAGCCTGTGCCTTTAATGAAACTTTTATTTAATTATTGCAATGAAGCAAAAACAAGTCATAATTTAACACTGAAATTGAAGCAAGGCAAACATTTCGTGATATTAATAAAAAAAATTATCTAAATTTTACTGACCTCAAATCTAAGCAATTCCTTTTCTCGTTCTTTGAAAGCTGCGTCCTCGGATTGGCTGACCTGAAGCCCGCCCTCAACGTCCACCCCAGACGCACCACCGTCTAGCATTTGAGCTTTCTTTTCAGCGACGCGGCATTTTTGGCGTTCTTCGGCTAGTTGAGCTTCTAGGGTCGCGATTCGCTGTTTTAGGCAGGTCTGGAGGATACAGAAATAGGAAAACTAGGGGCGTGTGCGTTAAAGGGACGCGCTGTGTCACGGAAACGCGAAGGCGCGTTGATGGCGCGCGCAGACTGCACCAGCCTTTGTAAGAGCCGCTGAGGCAGGGTGTGCCACTCTGCCTCTCTCCAGGTCCTGCACTTCTAGGCCTGTATAGGAGACGCGCAGATGCAGTGGTCAGCCCATCTCATGCAGGTTCAATAAGTTGATAACCGTGAGAATCGCTTTGTTCAAGCAGGTCGTCTAGGACCTGGAGGAAATTACTGAAACTGAACAGTCTTGAAAGCGATTTCAAAATGATTGGTCGATCAGTGCCTTGTTATCCACAAGTTCACTGTATTCAACAAACTTCTGTTCTGATCGAGAATTAATTAAAGCGGTGTTAACTCTGCGGCTCCCTGAGTGACGCAGCCGTTCGCCATTTTGCTACAGGAACAGCAATAATTTCCCTCGACTGGTTATGCTACTTTTACTAGATTGCATGCATTAAAATAGTAATACTACATACCGCAACGCCCAAGTACGCGTCGTCTAGCTCAACACCAATCAGAGGACTCGAACTAAAACGCGCACATCTCTCAAACTGCAGTAGGCCGCGCCACGGACGTCGAGGAAAACACGCGTCTATCTTCACCTTTGGTCTAACATGAACGACCTTTGACAAAGCTGTACCACGGACGAGGCGGTGCCGAGGTATATCGCAGTGGATTTAAGGAAAGTGACTCATATTCACGATTGGATAAAATATATAATGGAGGAACTCCGACACTTAAAACCAGCGGCTTGAACCACGCATCATTTGCTCTGATATCCTGAGACTGCGACATTAAATAAGACGCAACCGTAGCTTGGTTCGAAAACGTCGTGGCATTTGCCGAGAGAGTGCGCCATTACTCCTTGATTAGGTAGTTTCATTAACTCTATGGCACTCGGTCTGATCTGTCCAGACGTCAAAATGATCGTCGAAATAATTTCAAATAGTTTGTCATTATCCGTATGTTATGACCATTGCGTAGGTCTAACTGTATGTATGTCTTTTTAAGAGACATTAAATCGGGTAATAGTTTAATTCAATATTTCCGTCTTTCAAATCTGTTAGCTTCAGGATATTTCTTGTTACGATCGTCAATTATTTAACAACAAATTTATACAATTCCCGAAGAATAAATACATGCATAATTATGTTCTTTGTTTAAAGTTGTAAAATAAAAACACCTTAAAAAAGAAAAGTTCTTAAATTGAGTGTATTGGTTGTACAAGCGGTCACTAATATATTCTAGTCATTATACTCACCTCAAAATTCACTTTGACCACGGGTTTCCCCTCCGGTTCTTCGAAGACGTCATCGGACGCAACAGCACCCTCTGCCGGCGCTTCAATCCTAGCCCCAGCGCCCTCTGTTGTCTCCCCAGCCTTAGCCCAAGCGCCCTCTGTCGGCGCCTCACTGCCAGGTGGTACCACCATGACGGCGCATGCGCGTTTGAGGTTTTCCTCCAACTTCTCTGAGCGCTCCTCTGAGATGCTTAGACGCTGCTCCAGGAGGTCTCTATCACTGCTTAGGTTCCGGAGGCGTTGTTTAAGGCTCTCTTTGAGGTGGGTATTGTCGGTTCTGAGCTGATCAACCTCTTGGCGAGTTTGGACAAGTTCCTTTTCCTGTTGTTCCTGAGTAACGTCCTTGCTTTTTATGATGAGAAGTAGATCACCTATAGTGATACAACCAAATAAAGCAGAATAAACCTCGTTTAGCCTATTACATCAATAAAAGAAAAACAATCAAAAGAACACAAGGATTTTTTAGAATCTTCACTACATGAATGACCATCTGAGAAAGATTTGCATGATCACGAACAGCCAATGGGTACTGATAAAAGGTAAAACTACATTAGTACAGTAGACCACCTTTAAAATCGGCTAGGGTATATCATATGTGTTGTGTATTACAATTGACTGGTATTCTGCTTCTGTTGCTAAGATAACAAGTTGACATGCAATTTTGAGTGGTAACCCATTTTTGCAAACCAAATAAATTCTGTGTTAAGCATTCTTTTTCTCCTAAACAGCTTAAAAACTGGAAACATCAATTTCCCTCAGCTCCACCTCGGGCAATTATTTATACCCTTGTTAATGGAGCATACTATGGCTAGATATCGCAGAGTTACGCCAACTGCCGATTTGAAGGACGCCATTTTGTTTCCAGCAGGAGAAAATATTTCTCCGCATCGTTTTGGCAGTGCGTCTGGTAACATTGTCAATGTATCGGGTACCAGTAGGGTTCCTGTTATATCAATACATTTCACATCAACAGCAGACAACGTATTATCGAAATCTATTTTACTACTGGAACGCCCGTTGATTTAAAATGTCATCCAGAATGTCTGTCAACCTTGTTTCACGGCGACTGTTGTATGTCTGCAAACAAAACTACATTCCCGACATGAACAAGATCTTGCACAAATTAAACGGTTGACATGTATCATCGAAAACTGTCATAAAACAGCCGTACAGGATTATAAAGAACATCTTTATGATATTTCCGCGTAGTGTTAAGTGATGGGTACGCTGTACATATTTCTGACATTCTTTTTTTACGGAGGCCGAATTCCCCCAAGCAACGACTAATTACGGCACACATTTTTTCAATTAAAGATCCCTCGAACCCCGTAGGATTGAAATTCAATCTGATCGCTAAACTGATTAAGGGTCTCTCGCGTCTCGTATCTGTGACGTCAGCCGCGTTGCATGACGGGAAAACATGTTAAAAATTGACGTGACAGGTTTGCCTTGGGCGGTTGTGAGATACCGATACTTGGACACAAGAGGGCGTGCTTTATGAGTCACCGTGGTGACTTTATAATTTTGTTACCAGTACTTCGAGGAAAGTTCTGATTATGCATAATATCCTTCAACTGATAACTTAAATGTCAATGTTATCGTGAACGACTTTAATTGCTATTGAAAATTTGCATAAGAAATACAAACGAAAACATTTGAAGAGAAATAATGCGATGAAAAGTCTTTAAAGTTATCTTAAATTTCTTTTTTCTTTAATTCCTAAATCTGAAGAAGAAAAAACACGAGTCTTGTTCTTTTTGCAGAAGATTATATCGCCACATCGACACACGAAAATACAAGTGACATAACTTTTTGAAATACCGATACTTTATTAAATACTGGAAAGTGAAAAATACTTATAATAAAACAACTGAAGTATGGAAACTATCGTGTGAAATTGTTAAATCAAGAAAGAACAAATCGTGGGGAGTAAAATGGAAAAAAATTCACTGCAAAGCGTGATCTACACGTTTTGATGGTTTATCGCAAAGTTCAACTTTTTACCGTAAATCATAGCATTTTCAGAACAATTCATGCGAACAATCCGAAATACTTGACGTTCGTTTTAAAAACCGATGTTTCCGCTGCACGCGACAACTTTCTAAAATTCTTTTCTTTTTTTGTACCACTCAGAATAATTCTTCGATTTTTTGAAAACCTTAAAATAGATTTACAAATTGTAGCAGCGAATACAGCCGACTATGGTCCGCGTAAGGCTTGCATGTATTCAATGACACGACATATCTCACCAAATTAACCAAAACTAAACTGCAATTGCACATCCAATTGTATATAAATATTTCATTACAGGTTTCAATTCGAAAGCACCAAAAGCTACATATAATTATATTTTTCAAACGGACGGAGAAATCAGTCATTTCAATAATATTTTCGTTCAATCTGACAAGTGCAACGAAAGTCAAATGCCAAAATACTGAATTTGGATGTTGACAGATTAAGACTACGAACCTAATTCTTCTTGTAGTGTTCCAATTTGTGTTTGTAGGACGTGAAGGCGTTCGTTGTCTGCTTCGGACGTAGTGGAAGACGTGGATTCCTGCCTCGTGATTGGTTCCCTCTCGGGCGATGTCGAGGCTCTAGCTGCCGAGACCGAGGCTTTCTCAGCCGCGTCCTCAAGCCGTTCATTTAGTTCTTCCAAACTCACGATCTTCCTCCTCATTGAATCAGCTTCGGTTTTTAGAAGAGCAATTTGCGATCTGAGTTTGTGCTCCGTCCCCTTGACCTTTGACCCCTTCCCAGGCTCCTTTGCGGTAGCGATCTCACTCAGTTTGCGCAGACTTTCCGTCTCTAGCTGCAAGCTCCGGTTTTCAAACTCAGCCTCGACTAGACGGCGTTTGAGCGAGGCTATAGCGGTCTGGGCTCGCGTGCGGTCAGTCTGCGGGTCCCCATCGCCGCCATCTTGGTTGGTAACCGGCAGTGGATACAGCGTATTGAGTTCTTCAAACGTTTCCAGTTTGACGCGGAGGGCCTCGTTCTCACGGAGCACGCCTTCCACCTGTCGCTTGAGGGCGCCATGCTCGGCCTCCAAGTCGGCCACATCTTGCCGTCTCTCGTCGCCTTCGGGAGCTGACGGTTTATCTGGAGAAAATACTTTGTCTTTAGCTAAACAAAATAATCAAAACAGCCACCCGCTCAGCTTCACACAATTACAAAAACAAATTACATGCAATTATTTTGGGCTATTTCTTGACCCTAAATTATTGTTTCAATTATTTCTATACCGAAAATTGGTCGTCGTTATGCGCACGCATCCTGTTTT
Organism: Henricia sp. BOLD:AAB3569; assembly: GCA_037783545.1. Taxonomy (NCBI): domain Eukaryota; kingdom Metazoa; phylum Echinodermata; class Asteroidea; order Spinulosida; family Echinasteridae; genus Henricia; species Henricia sp. BOLD:AAB3569. Next base: position 84,511 of record JBBELK010000281.1, read on the forward strand.
GCATACATTTGGTTGTGACCTCATTCCTAACTAAATTTATGCAAAACAGGATACGTGCGCAAACCGCCGGGCATATTTTGGTTCCAAAGCGTCATTTCGTTTTGAAAACAAAAACGTTCAAACTAACGGAAACTGCGTCTTGCGAAATTAATTTCAGTCACTTTAAGTCACTTTTTTCTGTAAATATCTCAGTTTCCAAGAGTTTTACAAATTTCAGAAAGTGCAAAGAATACACGAAACATCCTAACCCCACTGCGAGTAAACCCTTCTTCATACGTATTTTCATAACACCCCCTCCCAGCCGCAGTTCCTGTATTTGTTTCGCGACCCTGGATTCGACAAATGAGTAATGCTTTCTGACATACAAAATTAAAGGCACAGAAGATATATTGCTTTAATTTGCTGAATTCCACATCCGTTCTCATCGAATTAATGAAGCTATCAATTGTTCCAAATATTTTGAAGCAATTTTTGGGAACGTGGAGTTCATGTAGTCATACACAGTCAACCGATGTGAAAATATCAAAACAGGCTTGACATTTCTCGGACTATTTTTCTTTGTTTTTAAAGTAAAAGAGCAACTCAATTATTCAAATGCCATCATACTATTCGAGTAATCTCCGTCGTTCGAGGGACTCTAGTCGATCTATTAAACTACAGTCGTCACTCGAACCTGTCCTTGGATCAAGTTCGAGAGGAGGCCATAGGCATACTTAACTAGGAGCAAGTTCGATCAAGCGACTATAGTTCACTGTAGTCGACTAGTGTCCCTCGAAGAACGGAAATTACCCGTCGTTCGAGGAACTCTAGTCGACTATAGTTAACTATAGTCGCTTGATCGAACTTGCTCTAGTTTGGCTACCCTCGAACAGCTGATATTGCACTTCGTTCGACGGATGATCGAACTTCTAATGCACGAACCTGTGACGATGACTTATTTGACCAAGTACAATTGTTTCAAATAGTCTTAAAATTGCTCTCATGCATGCAACTCGTCAAACTATCTGAAATTCGCTTAACTTCTTCTATTCCCGATTTTAAACAAGCCAATGAGGGTGCTATATACAGAGTATGAATTTTCGTCTCCAATGCACCAATCGGAAGGCACGAAATCTTTGGGGACAAAAATGCCTCCCGCCTGCTCCCGCTCGAGGGTGGAGGTTGGGGGTTAGTTGCCCCTTGTTCCCCGGATATGCAACATTTGAGAGTGCTCTCTAAGTGCACTCTGTGTCTTAAAGATAACCCCCTTTCGGCTGCTCCGCATTTCTTCTCTAATGATCAAGTTCGGATGAGATAACCCCATAAATCCCGTGGTTAGGGGCCAAAGTTGACAGGAAGGCACTCGTTAGCTCACGGGGCACGTACAACATGAATCAGAGGAAACGACATTGCTGCATGCAATCTGCGTTTTATGACATAGGGTACTAGGCCAATGGATTTAAAGGATTTTCTTCTGTTCTTGAGAGTTTTAGAATGACCTTAACTGACCTGCATGTTGGGATTCATTTATGGAAGACACATGTGAAAGATTTAACGAGAGGTGATTAGGAATTAGCGTAGCACGTGCGGACTGCACTGGTACAGTGAATTTCCTGTAAAGTTTAACAAGATTTTAGTACAGGATTTTTGCTGGATAGTGAATTAGACCTTAGCCTGATATCAATCAGAGTTAAAGGGCCCCTTATTTAGGATTTTTATCAATTAAATCTATGCTTTAAAACCACTTTACTCAGTTAAAGTCATAAAAATCCTATTTGGAGCTTGCTTTGGGGGTTAAAACAAAGGATTTTAGTTGTTATGCTAATGCCAATATGCATATTCATGACCAAGGTCACGACGTCACAAGAGGCAAACACAGGAAAATCACATTGAACAGTGCACAAAAGATTCCACTTTTTTCTCAATTTTCCTGAAACTTTTGTGATCCATGGCTGTTTGAGTTTGTTTTACATGTTGCCTGCTGTAAGCCATGACAAAACTGAGCGTAGAAACTGCAGCAATTTGCCACAAGTCCAACTTGAAGTCTTATGTTTTTTCTTAACTTTTCCTTTCTGTCTTCCTTATGTGATGCACTCAAAACAGCGCCCTCTGTCTGTGATTTATTGCAATGAAATCTTAAAAGTTGAAAAATGCCACCTTTTATTGATTTTACATCCAAACGAACAATAGTATGTCTTGCAGAACAAGCAATCCGTCATTATGAAGCAAAGCTTAGGTACAAAGTTGTTTAGGATGTCACAGGCCCTTTAAATGAAACGGAAAATTGAATCATTACGCTCGATGTAATCAAGCAAAATTTGTTGGAACTCGGCAATCCGTGTTTTAAAATATGAGCCAAAATACATTCGTAATTGGGATGGAAAATCAAACTTAATTGTTTTCTTTTAAACAAGAAGGGAAACATATTTCACATGAAAATAATCTTCAGAAGGGAAGCGGTAAAAAATAGTTTTACCCCATTTCCAATAGAAACTCGTATTTGGTATGGTGAATATGATCGTAACTTTTAGTCGAATTCAAACTATTTTACCACTTTAATTCTCGTCACCTAGTTTGTAAAAATCAATTATACTGTTTGTCAAATTGTCATTTTAGCACCTTAACATTTTCAAAATTGTATAAGTATGGTTTTTCTTACCCGGCGATGGATCACCGGGCGTCCTGGCTCCTCTATGCCGATCAAGAGCGCCCTCTAATTCCTCATTCTTCATGTCCAGTTCGCGCATCTTTCTGCGCATGACCGTTGCCTCTTGCTCAACCAGCATCAGCTGCAGTCTGAGCTCCGCCTCTTTCTCCGTGGAGGCGCCGCGTCCGTTCTCCGGTCTTTTAGGCTCGTCCAGGGTTCCAAATCGCATCTTGAACCTAAATTGCCGGGGAATCGGATTGCAAATAAAATTGAATTTCCGTCGTGTGTGACCTTTTTCTTTCCGCTAAACTACACCATGAAAGACACACTAAAAGATGGATTACAGTATTTGAAAACGATGTTATCTCCATGTGTGATTGAGGATGTGTATGATAAAAACCAACCCGTTTATAAGTCAGCTCAGTACCTCATCTATACGTTCCCAGAAAACAATGAAAAACTGTGTCCATGTTTTTAAGAAATTGAAACCATTTAAAAATAGTCTTTGTAGAACTAGTAGGCAAAAATCACCCGGGGCCGTCGCCACAAGTAATCCAATTTAGTCAGAAATTCGAGTCATCTGACTAAGTTTCGGGTAGCAGCAAAAATAAAAAAATTAGTATGGTCTCAATTTCAGGTGTATAACCTTTGACCTTTAACCTAACCTTTCAAGTTCGAAGTCGAGTGCTTCTTTTTCTTGCTCTACCAGGGCCAGATTTTTCCGGATTGCATTTGCCTCTTCTTCGACCAATTGCAACTGGTTTTGGAGGTCGTGTTCACGCTCAGTAGACTCCTGCAAGTCGTTCAGTAGAGCTGAGACATCGAACTCTACCTCGGAGTCCGAGTCGGAAGACGTGGAGGCGCGAAGGACGGCTATCTGCAGTTGGAAACAAGGCTAGAGTTTGGTAAAATTTGGAGGTTGGTAAAGGTTGGTGAAAGTTGGGTTTGGGTAAGGTTTGCGTACTAAGGTTTGGGTAGATTTCATTTATAAAGCTTGGGTAAGGTTTGGTAAGGTTTGGTAAAGGCCGGTAAAGGTTGGTGAAACACTTGAATTCAACCAATGTGGTTGGTAGATATGTGTCCAACCAATATGGTTAATTAACCAACATATTGGTTAAAATAACCAATCCGTATTGGTTAACCAATATGGATTGGTTATTTTAACCAATGTGATTGGTTATTTTAACCAATATATTGGTTGGACACAATACCAACCACATTGGTTGAATTCAACCAATCTGTTTTTAGAGTGAAGTTGGTAAGGTTCGGGCAAGATTTGGGTAAGGTTTAAGTATGGTTTAGGTAATATTTCGGGTAAAGTTTGGGTAAATTTCGGGTAAAGTTTGGTTAATCTTTTTTAAATTTGTTAAACGTTGGTAAATTGTAACCAAAAAGTTTGATTAAAGAGCTCATAAAATGATATCTTTACGTTTATGACTGTTATTTTCAAATCAGGTTTCTTTAAAGGCAACCTCAATTTTTAAAGTTTATTATCAGACAGCTTGTGACGTCACTAAGACCCACGGACTTGTAAGGACTTGCAATGGATACTTAAAAGAACAACAATCTTCAAACCTTGGTTTGGAGTTTCTTGGAGGATTCCTGGTCTTGAGACTGTTTCAGCTTTCGTTTTATAACCTCGACCTGTAGCAAGACAAAAATGGATGTTTCTGAATTGCAGAAAAGAAATAAAACATCAAAAAATGCACATGTAATTTGACTTTTTGTGCTAACATTTTTTGAAGCAAAATAAAAGCAAAGTAAACACAGAGATCTTCCTTTGGGAAATATTGAGTTTGATTGTGAACAAACATCTACGCCAGCAGTTTTTACCATTCAGTTTTAATGAGACGGAAAAACAATATAATGTCCGTGACATTTATAAAAGTTCAGACAGTGCGTGCATGAAGTGACGTATTCGAAACGAATTGCTCAACTGAAAGGCTTGGTATTTCAGACATTTGGCTGCAAATGAAACACATACTCGATGCCCAGTATACGTTTAAAGGGATTTAAAGGGGCCGTGAAATAGGTTTTTAGCAAAAAAAGTGCTAAAAATTGGGGGGTGAAAACTGCAGCAGTTTGCTGCAATTTTAGTTTGAATTTATTGTTTTTCGTTCACTTTTAATAGTAGTGGGTTCCTGATGTGACGTCACACAAACAGCGCCCTCTCTTGGCAAAAAAGTTGAAAGGTGAATTTAAACGCTATAGCTACTTCCTTTTAACTTCGAACAAAAATTAACATTTGCAATGTTAGTATAATTGACTTGAATATTTGCAAAACATGAGCCTAAAATTGACTGACAATTTCACGGACCCTTTAAAAATATCAGAAACATGTGTTACATTTGGCGGTTTGATGACAGACGCCATTTTTTATGTCGATTTCAATTGCAGTGAGGTCACTTGTGGTAGGAATTTGGGTGGCGAACACGACAAAAATTAGCGAGTCATATCATCACCAATTTGTCACCATTTACAGAATATTGCGGGCCTTCCGGTCACTGTGACTTTATGAAGTGAAAAGAGCAGTGGCTAAAAATACAAGCGGTAATGTCAACCTGAATTAAAACGAACCATGCCAAAAACATTAATTGAGAAAATGTTCCGTGTGAACGAGAAAGTGCATGTATATACGCCATGTGTACCTGCACTATTACTGATCTAATATACATAAAAATGGAGAGTGGTATATTATATAAAGCGAAGTGAAGACACAGCGTGAGAACCTGTAGTGAAGCCACCGTGGACACCGCCATACTACTCCCATTCATTGACCTATATACAATGGACTGTCAGCAACTCCCTGAATAAAGCAACCGTCCGCCATCTTGCTCCAGGAAAGACAATGCCTTGCCTGGACTGGTTATGCTACCTTCACTAAAGCACATGTGTTAAGTAGAATGCAAGCAGTCGTATAGAACGGGAAGCAGTCTAGGCAAAGAATTTAAGATAGTCGCCGCGTTGCTTCAATTCTAACATAACCATCTGCTGATGTATGCTGTTGTATATCCTATCCATTGTATATAGAGGTCAGTGGCTATATCCATGGGCATGTTTTAGCGACCATAAGCAAAAACATATTTCTGGCGTAATTACTAGTTCAACTAATGAACGACTACGATTGCCGACGGCCAAAGCTGGTAATTGGTTGAAACATATTTCAGCTGATGGTCGCTAAAACATGCCCTAGTGCAGTCGACATCAAATACGTGTACCTCATTGGCAGAGCAATGTGCGTGTGCGTTGCGCGTGCTCCCCACACGCGCAACGCGCTCAATTGCACCAATGGAAAGCGTTCGTGTTACTGAGCGTGCGTGATTGTGTACAGAGCTATGTTAACACAACATTGAAAGCATGCATTCACATAAAACTGCTTGACTAAAATACTTTAGACACTCCTTCACCAAATACAATGTAAACAAGGAAAATGTTGAGAAAAAAAGTTAATTACATCAACTTGATTAGTACTTACTTCGTTCCTATGAAGCTGCATGCAATAAAACGGGGGGAAAAAACAACAAAGTTAACAACATTACTAATTATGGTAATTTAGCTTGCGTATAGAGTCGATTCCGTATTAATAAGAGGCGTTGAACAACATGACGTCCTAGGAGAGACCTTTTTGTTTGGTACAAAAAAATCCTTGGATGATAGGGCATAATACATCTTTAAGGAAACCTCCATCCAGGGATGGCAAATTATGAATCAGTCACGTGGAACATTATGTCATCGTCTTCACCTCCCCTATCGTCCCCCAGGCCCCTCCCCCATGTGACCTGACACCTTTTTGAATCACAACGGACCCACGGCAGAGTCTCGACCGTGGCTTACGGGGATTGTCGGTCTTTCGCGCTCTGAATGTTTCATTTTTGCACTGTTCCAGAATATGGCCGATACTACGACTGTTGCATGCTTAAATGACATGTTCCAACGACAACACTGATAAGAATATGTCACAGTCATACACACGACTCTTGTCAGTTGAGACATTTTGAAAATGACAAAAATAACAGCAGACTGCCGACTCAAATTTGTGAAAACAAATTAATTGTACCCACTTTAAAAATTCATTTCGCTTAAAATATTACTTATAACTGCACTGCAAAAATGACTGTTTTAACCATCAAAATAATCATTTTTCAGAAATAACATTTTATACAGCTCATAGAGTAATATTGCGACATACAACAGCTGCGTAATCAGCACAGCTGCTACGCGATGTCTTATGGGATAGTACAGTGACATCGTTCCCAGAGCAAAAAAAATGTTAAAACTGCCATTCGTAATGACACCACGTGGCGCCGCATTTCCATCCATTCACGACAACCAAAGCACAGCTGCATGGGCGACATATCTCTTTATTATTAGACTGTTAAATAATTACCTGGTATTTATATACAAATATGTAATTTAGACAACATAATGTCTGAATAAATAACACCAATAGCATCTCTTCTTACATTTGCATTTTAATAATTTGTAATCTGGTAAATAGGCCTAGCTGTGACATCGGCGACAGTTAGTGAAAAGAGATTTTACAGAAAAATGATAAACTGTGATTATTAGCTTTTCGGTTGCTCAAATGTCTTGTTCTTTGTACAAATATTTTAGAACAATGTACCTATTGTATAATTCATCACAATGTATTTTGTTTCTTTGGTATTCTTCGCCCTCAAGAAGAGGCTACGTGAATTGGAAGAAATTTACCATGACATTTTCTGCTAAAGTTACCGTATACGTGCTATAGTGTACATTACGTTTTGGGTTAAACAAATCACTAGCGCTGCACTTTTTTGACAACTAGAGCCATATTTTCCTGGTAGTTTATCAACGCCACACGCTATTAATCCGACACACGAGCTATAAATCTTTCCTCCCGGTGTTGTCCATTTTTATCCCCAGAACTGAAGTTCATACACACCGGTAAATTCCACTGAGCCCGGCTTTCCTATCGGCTCAGCCCATTTCACCTCTCATTTCCTATACTCTAAGCTGGCATTTGCTAAATCCCTTCCCGCCTAAGATTAGCACACAAGCATGATTCGGAAATTTTCTTGTTGAGAAAAATCGTTATAAGCCGACTTTACGTACAGAAAATGTAAGGTTTATATACCGCCCTCTGATGAAATCTGGCTGTCGTGGTGCGTGCGCATGTTATTTTGCATACATTTGCTTAATGATGAAGTCAAAGGTCACACATTCAATTCAATCTGATGAACAAAATGTATGCAAAACATTGTGTGCGGACATAAAAAATCACATCGTTTTACCATGTGGGCTGCTAATCAGGCTTTTCCGCTTTAATTTAACCCAAAATGGTCTCAACACACGTATATTGCCACGCAGATTAAGCAACCTAATTCCCCATAAAATAATATAATTCTCGAACCAGGAAATGTCAATTATTCAGCACAACTAAGCTACCGGGCAACGCGTACGGCCGGGGGCGCCTTTTTATGCCGCAGAGGAATCACGCTTCAGGTGATTTTCAAACACTGTTGAGGTGATATTTTTTAGAAAGAATTTCCTGTCAAACTAGAATTGCCCTCACCCATAAACAGATATGATTCACATGAACGTCCTGTCGATTGAAAACATCAGGAAATTAGTTGTGCATTTGTGTGCAACGAAATATTTGACGGGTCGTGTTAAGATTTTGTATAAATTGGCCCACCGTACACCATGAACACTTATTATAATGTACATCGCATTTATAAACCCCTAAAAAAGGTTTGGAAATGTGTTTTTAATCCCCTATATCTCGGTTATTTGTGACCTGTTCATATCATGTTGCATATCAATGGAAAGCTCATTCATTACCTTTCAAAACGACACCACATTTGTGACAGTCACTGTTTGAGGGTACGGGTCCAGAAACTCTGTTGTGAATGTGGGTGGGTCTCAAACAGAATATTACATGTGCCAATACGTGTGCCAATACATGTGCCATTACATGTGCCACTACATGTGCCACTACATGTGCCACTACATGTGCCACTACATGTGCCACTACATGTGCCACTACATGTGCCACTACATGTGCCACTACATGTGCCAGTACATGTGCCAATACATGTGCCAATACATGTGCCATTACATGTATTCAACAGAACCAACTAACTTTCTAACAAGGAATATACAAGATATATTGGCATTGTTTGTGCTGTTTATCTCACAAATGCATGATCATAACAAAATGTGACATCAATGTAAGGCTAAGGGAAATAGAGAGGATATAACATACAATGCTAACAATACAGTAACAACAGAGATACGAGCGTTTATTTTGCATCAGTAGGGAGGTTTAGATGCACGTAAAACGCAAACGTGAACGCGAAATGGCTTGAGCACTGGTCATAATATCTTGAGGATGTCTCAGAACCCTGGTTCGAATTTTGGTCACGGCAAAAGAGTTATTTTGTCAAGAAACTATTTCGCGTTCACGTTAGCGTTTTACGTGCATCTAAACCTGCCTATAATGTATCATCTCGCTACAATTCAACTGACAAACATGAAACAGTCATCGGTGGACATGCGACGAACGCCCCAGATGCCAACGGGGACCACGGGGTCCTCGTTAGCTGCGATTCTCCGAGGACTAGAGATGATTCTCGGAGGAAAAATGACTGATTTATCAGTCATCATCCACAGGTAATACAGGAACAAGGGAATAGAGTTAACACAAAACTTAAAAGTGGGGTATAACTTAAAGGTTATTTTCAAGATTGCAAGATCACAAAACCTTTATGGGGCAAACTAAGAAAACAATGTACACAAACCAATTGAAAACTCCTGTCTGTGACGTTAGAACTTTGTCATGAATATGCAAATCCGTCAAGGATGGAAACTGAAGCCTTAAGTCGAAACCTTTCGTTTGGAAAACGCCCATGGCAAGGGTCGCTCCCACTATGACACAGCGAATACTCTCGTCATTTGTTTTAATTCAATAATTATAAGCTTTAAATCATATTCCCCCTTCCGTGTCCCATTACTACATGTATCGTGCGAGTGTACTTTTTATAATCCACGATAATTTGTCAAATTAATTTATAACTTCAAGATTTCTGGCTTAACTAAACTCCGCTCACTGGCAGGCTGCAACATTTCCACGGTTACTCCCCTTTAGACATTAACACATTTAATTGATTTAATGTTGAGAGTTAATCCAATATTTTCAAGCAAGGGCGTTCGGGGTCAATGGGTGTCAAAATTACTCGGCAACATACGAGGGAAAAAATGTCACTTTTAGTGAAACTAGCCTTTCTGCTTAACATGCAATAACAACAATATTTATTGATTTTATTCATCGTAAAATATGTGCTGAGCAAGCATCAATATTGAAGATAATTTAGATGTAAATAACCTTTACGTGGTTTATAACGGCGCATTTCCCCCTCTGGCGTAGTTTAACATGTTTTGATCTTTTGGATCGACACAGCAAACAGTCGTTTACTCTTGAAAGCGCCACCAATCGACAGTGACCTTTAGTTCAGAGGTAAATGACCTTTTCAAGATTTGTCATATTTCCTCTGATATTTCCAGACCATGAAACCATTTCGTGAATGTTGGGCTAGCCTACACAGGCCCCATGTATATACACGACCCGTAGACACTCCACTTTTTTTCACATGAACAGAATCTTACACGAAAATGCTGTCGAAAATTGCCAACTTTTAAATTGAATCTGTATTATATACCGAGACGAGATCGGATGAGATTTTGTCCGTCCGCCGAGTTCCAACTAAATTACCCTTGACTCGCTAAGCCTACGAGCATGGACAGGCTTACGAGCAAGCTAGACTCTTGGCTATTTTTAGACAGCCGGCTTGAGGCGTCAGGTCGTCTTTTATTAATCAGATGTTCTCTTCTCTGGACAATAACCCTCAATATTTGGGTCAGGGCTTAGTGGAAAGGTTAGAAGCAGTGACAGATGTCGACGCACGTTGTCTAATGGGAATAATTTAAGTGTACGTGTATATCGTGTCTTGAATGGAACTTAATTTAAGATTCTGGAAGGTGTCGATACGGTAAATTTGCTCGAAGTTAAGAATGATCGTTCTCTCGAATCGATTCTTTATGTAGGGTTTATTTCGCCTTTACCTGACGTAACTTGATTATACTATTTTTTAGAGCACTGTATAGACCGTATCGAACAGGGGCCAATTTCATGGCGCTGCTAAGCACATAAATTTGCTTAGCACATGATTTGTTTGTTTTATTTTGTAAAAATGGATTGCCAGCCAAAATCGTAAGTTGTATTGAAAGGTATTCTCCTACTCTTGCGAAGAACACAAGTTGGCGAATATGTTTGGCTTGTAATCCATTTTATAAGGCAAATGAATCCTGTGCTAAGCAAATTTTTGTGCTTAGCAGCGCTATGAAATTGGCCCCAGCTGGCATCTTGTGGGGCACCTTTTAAGCACAATATGTTCAACCATGCCCTACGAGATGGCGGCTATTTGATACGGTCTATACCCAGTGCTTCCTCGAGACACTTAGTTAGAACACTACATAGTGTGCTCGGGTGGGACTCGAACCCACGACCTCCTGCATACTAGGCAGACGTTGTTGAGCAGCCGGTACGAATCATTTAGCAGCGGGTACCGCAACTGATGAGGGAAGGTCACGAGGTAATTTAGCTTGCGTATAGAGTCGATTCCGTATTAATAAGAGGCGTTGAACAACATGACCTCCCAAGACCTCACGCCTGACCTGGGTCATATTGTGTCACCTTTCCCCAGGTGGGTCTCGTATACTCATGGCAAACCCCGGTGTAAGGTGTGGTTCCCTGACGCATTAATGAATCATCGCGTGCAATTTAGTCACTGTGACACCGTCTGCAGATTCAAAGTGAGAGACTGAAGACAATAGACCCGTTGCATCAGAAGCCATGACGGGGGACAGGTTTTCATATTTAAATGACGTGAGAATAGATCCACAAAGTGCCTACTCGTGCATGACGCACGGTGACAATGTGACTACCCCCTGTTATGGCTGCCTGTGCAAAGGGCCTATTGCATATCCAGCCTCGCTGTTGAGTCTAATGGCGGTTCCGTACATAAAGCAAATTAAACCAACTTAACCCCTTTAACTGTCTGATTCTGACAGCCATAACAGTGAATGTCATCCGCTTAAAGTCAAGCAATTACCAGGGCCCAGCCCCGGATCTTAACGGTTCGCAGGCTGCTTCTTATCAACGTAAAACACGCTCATTATAATGTACTGGGCTATACAGCATCAATTACGCCTACACAGTATGTCAAAGGTAAAATGTCTGTGTTCCAAGAGGATTTTATTTTTACATATAATGTATACTTTTCTTTGGTATTAAGTCGAAGTTTTGTACGTAGATCACAACGTTGTGGAGCAAATAGGTAAACTTTATCAAACTTTGGAATCCATAAATTTGTCATATTTTTACTCTACAAAAAGGTAACAAAAAGGCAAACAGCAACTACTGTTCATTACATCATCGTGTCCTCTTTCTTACGACACCAAGAAATCCAGAGAACCTTCGTGGATGACTGAACACCAATAGTTCAAAGCCACCCTGTCAAGAATTTACAGAAAAGTTCTCAACCCGGCAAAATATTTGGAAATATGAAACAGCCGTCTGCGCGTCTTCCACCAGCGACGTGTCCATAAAATAAACACGGCGCATATTTCTCGATCATTTTCTATTCCATATATACCGTCTGTGTTGACACTCGGTGCATGGCATCGGCGTTGAAAACACCAAACTGTTCCTCCATATTGACAAACGCCAGGCGGGATTTAAACACGAGGGCTTCTATCGAATAAATTGAAATATAATCGACTAATTTACAAAAAAAAGTGAAAGTGTTATCTCTATGTGTGATTGAGGATTCGTGTGATAAAAACCAACCTGTGTATAAGTCAGCTCAGTACCTCATCTAGGTTCGTTCCAAGAAAACGATGAAAAACTGTTTTCATGCTTTCAAGAAACTGTGCAAAACAACCGTCCTATAGGCTGGTTCCCTCCCTGGCTATATAGGCCCTACTGCACGGAAAACAGAGTGCATAGTACATGTACCACGGTAGTATTTTAGTTCCCATAAGGGCGCCATGGTAAAATAAATGCATGTGCACACGCACTCATATAAATTAATCTTCAATTATTGTTGTTTTTTAATAAAAAGCTCTCGAGTGGAATTATTGCATTGCACAGTTGGAACCACTTCTATCTTCCATCCGAGTATTTTTTTCCCGTCAAATAGTTTATTATGATAGGTTTCCGGACGACTGTTGCATGAGTGAACATCAAATGATGCGCATCGCTAAACGCAGTAGCAATATTGCGTGCGCGATCTACTCTACAATGTGTTATTTCACGGTTGCTAGACATTACACAATCGGAATCTCCAATTTCTCTTTTGGAAGTTTTAAAAATGGTCCACTAACAAACCGCAAATAATCTTGTGCTGTGAACTCAATTTTGTACTTAACAATGGAGATTATAAACATTAAACACAGGAAGTTATTTCAGATTTCTATGGGATATAAATAACCTGAATTAAATGGATGAAAAACTTGTGGTTATAGAAAATATATTTTCGCCTCATTGCTGTCCCTGTCCTATAAAACGAGTAGGGCCTATATGCAAAGAGAAAACAATCATTGGGGCGGTCGGGTTGGCGTAGTGGTTCTTCAATTTCCTCGCCTTTCACCTCTGGCGTCCCGGATTCGAATCCGGGGTGTGTATGTGGGTTTGAAGTCCCTACTTGACCGCATGGGTTTACCCCCAGAGATTTCTTTGGGGGGTTTTCTCCCACTTCTAAAACTGCAACTCCTTCTTCGTCATCTCAAGTCGATAATAAAGTATAGTTAAAACTAAAACCGTATAGTTGATGGCATAAAGGGCCTTAGTTGCCGAAGATGCCATAAAATTAACAACAACAACAACAACAACAGCAAAATCATTGGATTCGAACCTGAGACCTCTGACACACCAGGCAGATGCTATACCAGCTGAGCTATGAGGCACAATGGCATGATACTCCCTCAGGTTTTCCCCAAGACCTCTGACACACCGGGCAGATGATCAACCAACTGAACTATGAGGTACGACTGAGCAAAATAACCAATAAACAACCGTCGGATTAACTATCAGCCGGCCAGATTCCACAAAACAGTTCCCTTTCAAGACCATAAAACAAGCCACAACGAGACACCTTTTCCTGTGGAAATCCCAACTGCCCTCTTCGCATTTCCACATAAACAACTTCAGTCCATGTCTTAAGATGTCTTCACATTATTCTCGTTTCCTCACGGTCTAACCATCAATTTGTCATCCGGGAATTTAATGGCGACAGATCCTATGCAATTTCGCAGCTTGCCAGCTGTTTTCTGGAAAATGTAGCTTAGAATAAACGAGCAAAAATAAGAAATTCTCCTGAAATAAAACATGGGGAATTTTATATCGCACGCGGTGTGATTTAAAGACCTCTTTCTTTAGAACCATAAAATCCTTGAAACAAAGAACACTGAAACCGAGACGGAAACAACTAAATGATGTCATCGATCAACTTCTATAATTTAATACTCTGAGAATCGAACGGTTCTTTCAGTGGGTCCAAATTTAGAGGAATAAAAACATGACATGACTTTTGAGTCACACAAATTTGGTTGTGATTGCTCCCCAAACTTAGTATGGGGCGCAGCAAAGCAAATATTATCATATGTTGAACAAACTAAAATACATGTAATAGATATAGTTACGTGGTTAAGAACTGAAACTTTGATGGCAGAAGTCTGATTGTAAACATGTTTTCAATTTAGTGTCTTTCTCTTTCGAAAGACCGCGGGGGTTTCCAGACTTTTTTTAAAAGAGGCTGGTAAAGTTTCGATTGAATCACTCAACTACGATTGTCGTTGTACTTGATCATATATACATGATTGGAGAACTGTTACAAACGGCGTTATCTCCATGTGTGATTGAGGATGTGTATGATAAAAACCAACCGGTGTCAGCTCAGTACCTCATCTACGTTCTGAGAATGAAAAACTGTGTTCATGCTTTCAAGAAATTGTGCAAAGCCACCGTCCTATTTAGGCTGGTTCCTTGGCTATATTGGCAGCTAGTCGATACAATATATAAGAAATAAGTGAACACTCCTGACTCGTGTAGCCTATAGTGCTTGCGTCACGGTAAAAGCCTATACTGGAAAGCCAAAGCTGGGATTAATCATTAAGGGTAATCCTTGGCTGTCAAAATGTGGACAGATTGGAAATGGGAGTTGTCAGGAATGAAATTTGATTACTAAGTGGCGATTACCGCAACCTTCCTCCTCTTCCTTTGACTTCATAGGAAACATGAATAGACTTAAACGTGTGACGTCAGTAACCAAGGTAGCTGTGTCTAAACTTTCGCTGGTAATCGGAAACGTCCATTGCTAATGCGCAGAGAAACGACTGAGTAAACCATCAAGCAGCCACTGAAAACGACACCAGCTTTTGTACACAAGTCTACAGAGAATTCCTTCTTTAGTTGGTAAGATGACATCACAGCTTTGCTCATGAATATGTAAATTCCAATTAGCATAAAAATATAAAAATTGCAAATATGCATACAAGCAACCGTTAAATTCTCTGAAATTGATTGGAACATGCAAAACATTATAGCATATATACTCTTATGTAATACACAATCTTATTGCAGGGGTCATTTTAATTGTGTTAAAACATCATTTCAGATCTACATGTAAAAGAAAAACGTTGTTGATTCTGTGGCGCAAAATCAACCGTTGGACCTAAGACAAAAATAAGATCTTGTAATTCGCGTTTTGGGACTCTGACATCGGGGATAGATCGAGACTAAATAGAAACGTTAGTCTGGATGAGTGACCGCGCACTGACAGATCACCTCCCCGGGGTGAAAGCGCCGGAGGGACGGCGGAAGAGCACTGATGAAATTACGCTAGTCTCCTGTTATCGGTTTGCATGTTGTGGCCAGGTTTCTGTCCAGTGAATTCGTGCTTGAGAAGGTCCAGGGATTAATCGTTATATTGACAAGTAGTGGACTTATTTTGAAAGATTTTACGACTTCTTCTTCTTCTCCTTTTTTGGGGGCACCTATAAATAATGATTGGCCCTTTCGTGTTTGATTAAAGCGTCTACACGCTAAGTTACTTTATTAATTACAGGCTTATTTTTATCCAGTTTTATCGCAAAATATTGTTAGTTTAATTACAAACAAAAAACTTACAAATTGACCACATGGAATTTTGTACTAATATATTATTGTGCAATTTGGTGTTTTTAACAGATTTTCTGTGTGTCGGAGGTCTCGGGTTCAAACCCCGATTGGGCTGATATCCTATGATTTTTCTCCCATCCCAGCATGTTTGGTTGATTCATTTTAGTGGTGGCATGCACACCAAACACTGTGTCCTATACTAAGCCCCGATGCTGTACGTAAAGAAATACGGAAGCCAACATTTGCGCAAAATTAATGAACTTTTTATCTGGGAGTTCCACCTTACTGAAACTGATCGCCTTGTCCTGTACGTGTCCCCGGGCGAGAATTACGAAAGATACGCCTTGGCAGAACTTAAAGACGACGGCCAGGGAAAAAGTTAAACCGAAGAGGGTTGATCGTGTTACGAGGCACAGCCGGGGCATACGGGAGGAGAAATCGTATTACAGCTTCTTACATTAGGGATAATGTAAGATGAGAAGATTTAGAGCATTAAGCGAGGAAGCGAAACTCGGTCACAAATCTTAAACCTGAAGTCTACAGATGACGTCACATCCTTGCGGTACACAAACAGCTAAATAATAAATGCATGCAAAATTATACGCTTCGGCTATTTCAATATTTTAAAATCAATTTCGATTTCACTTAGGAGTCGCAGTAGACCGTATCGAATAGCCGCCATTTCGTGGGGGAACCTTTTGTTACTTAAACCGTTCAACAATGGAAGCACAATATGTGCAACCATGCATGTTCTCAAGGAACAAACAAACTGCCCTACGAAATGGCGGCTGTTCGATACGGTCTATTCCATTTGAAATCCATTTCAGTCTATAAGTTTGCACAAAAATGCACTAAAATATCTTGCAAATCTAATGAAAAACAATGCAAAATTCCTGGATTTGTGTAATTTCTGCTCTTAGCTATTAACATTCAAAATCGCCTGGAACTTTATGGAATCGCCAATATGATGGGAATCGATTCTTCCCAAAGACGAAATCTCGATTTCGATTCCTAACTTGGTATCGATTCTAAGCCACTATACACGGTACACATGCATGGGCAAATTCACTGTTTTAAAACACGAATCTGTCAACAACCTTACAAATCGAATAAATGTTCTTGTTTCTAAAAGTATTCTTCAGGGAAATATAAATCTGGACCAAGATATACTTTACGACTTTGTGTCAAGTCTGTGACGTGACACTATGTGCTTAGGCGCGACCACATATTTGTATGGGCCCGACGCAGTACCATTTTGCGATGACGTTATCATGCGCACAAGATCTATAATATTAACTGTGCAGGAAAAAATATATTATCGCAAAATGGGACCGGAAATTTCTCTTTTTGGATGATCGATCACTGCATTTTCTTTTTAATTAATCGATAACTATTGACGTGCTCATTAATTTTCGCGCTTTTTTCCAATACCCCATGACCTTCACATTCCGTACGGTGCAAACACAGGAACTATACCGCTAGTGCTCGAAATGATAGATCAATTTTGATCACGTATGTTATGGCGTATAGCTCAACCTTTATCTCGGCAAGTATTGCGACCACAATGGCTAAATCAAAACAGTAATTTGTATGCTTATATATATAACCTTTCAAATGCAGGTGTGGGAAAAATAAATTGGCGACATTCATCTATGCCTAGAACGTGAGGCAATGCACTTTGTTCTCAAAATGGAATAAACACTCGTTTTTCAGATTACTGTTAGATTTTAATATGTCTGGTAAATGCATTTGTGTCTAATGGTGCTACAGAGAGTGCAGTGACGTACGTCATGGTGGCGATGGCTGCAAACATTGAAGAGTCGGCTAAATTTCAACCATTAATTGACCAGAACAATTGTACTCAAAAGGGAAGATAGAAGTGGTTCCAACTGTCCAATACAATGATTACGCTTGAGATTATATCCTTTTATATAGGAAAACGATAATTGAAGATGGATTCACATGTTTTATGTCATATACTTTATATGTACCTTTCCTGTGAATGGCGATTTATTCGCTGTTGGATTTTGTTAAATAAATAAATAAAATTAAATAAATAAATAAATGCGTGTGCACAAGCATTTTTTTTTACAAGGGCGACCTAGTGTAAACAAAACTATGACCATGAATACCGCGTGGACACTTTTCTCGGAACGTAGATGAGATACTGAGCTGACTTATACACGGGTTGGTTTTTATCATACACGTCCTCAATCACACATGGAGATAACGCCGTTTGTAACAGTTTTCTAATCATGTAATCTATCTTTAAAGTAACACCTTCAACTCGGTTTACTTTCTGCAATATCTAGACTAGACTAGACATCTGCAAAACTAATTTAACGAATCATCTACATCTCTTGTGTAAATTTCTAGTGACAGCCATTATGCTATAAATAGCACCCGAACAAAAGCTAAGGCGCGAAAAATTCCAGACGCGTTGAAAGAAAGAGGTTAAAGGTTGACAGTAACGGGCGATGGCAGATGGCGCTCAATTTCACGAATCATTGGCTAAGGTGAATCACGTGACACGAGCATGCGCAGACTTCCCTAGGGTATTCTGGCGCGAAATTGATATTTTAGCTATTAAATATTTAAAATGTGGTATGAAATCTAACCCCGTTTATAGAGTCTGAAGTCTGTTGCCAATGGGTCTACACTCAAGCGGGCCTCCCACTGTGCGATTTTTGCCACGAATTTCCAACGATTAGGTACGATTTGGTGAGATTACCAGAGACTAGACTCTATACACAATCGTACCAAATCGTACCTAATCGTTAGAAATTCGTGGCAAAAATCGCACAGTGGGAGGCCCGCTTGAAACCAGTGAACTGTTTCCCTGCGCTTTAGCAATGGATGTTTCAGGTTACCAGCTATTGTTTACACCCAGTCTGTTGCTTTTACCATGCATGTAAAATTTCAGAGAAAAATGTTTGCTATCGTGCAGTTTCACGCATGCATAACAATTATATAATTTAGATTTATAGCGCGTGTCAATTTCAGCTGGTACGCGATATCACGTCTATTACTCGATTCCACATGGATCAGGGAACCAGTGGCGTTTCCGGTCACGTTTTGAGAAATGATAACTACCACGTGACTCAGAACTTAAATGGCAAAGTATATTTTCTCGGTATACCTTTGGCAAAATGCCGATAACGAGCGTGTGGTACGATGTCAAGTGACTCGAGTTCCTGTGTGCTAAATGAGTCAGGCGTCCCACGCGTATACGCTGACCTCCTTGTTTAAATTTCATGTCAACTTTTACTAAGAGATCTAGCGAGTTAGAAAGCCCCTGAAATACACTCTTTTTTTATCACTTTAAACTATGCTAGTGCATGTTCCTGTCAGTTAAAGTAATTAAAACTAACTTTTAAATTTGAAGGTGTATACACGTTTTTGTTGTTTTTATGCTTATGTGAATTTCCATATTCATGAGCAAAGTTGTGACGTCACATTAAACAGTCACGAGAGTTTTCCCATTGGTTTGTGCACATATATCTGTTCTGTTTTGTCTGGAATGTTTTGGGGAATCTTTGCTGTTTACAGTCAAGAAAAAACAAATAGGTGCAGAAAATACAACATATTTATTGCCAAAGTTCACAATGTATATCATTTTAAGGGCTGGCATTTCTCCGAAATTCCCTGACGTTTTCTGGCGGGAAAAGGGGAAACAATTTTTTCCGGTTTCCCTCATTTTTCTGATTTCCAGGAAAGCTGCATTGTGCACAATTTTCAAAACCAAGGACTATATATTGCAGCTATCTCGATATCTCACCAACACAAGACAATTAAAATGGCCGCGCGCACAAAACAGCACACCGTACAGCAATGTGTACTCGTGTACGTAAACAAAAGAAATGTTAGGCCTATATTATACACGCGTTCTACTCGAATATTGGAAAAATTATAATTACCCAGGGTTAATAGAAGTCAAAAATTGGAGAACATGTGCACGCTCGGCGGGGCGACATTATAATGACAATGTGAGTGTTTGTGAAGGGGTAATTTATAACGTGTTTTGGCGGCCAAAACACGGTCGTTTTGTAGTCAAAGTACGCTGCATACTTGAACGTTGGACCCTTGAACTGACATTGAGTATTTCTTGGTGTTATTTGGGGAAACATCGACTGGTTTACTCATGTATATTCCATTTGTTTGACAAAAACCACTCTTGAAAATTCGTACACTGCATTTTCTCGTGCATAATGCGCGGTGCTACCTCAGTGACCTAATTATGCGCAAATTATTATAATGAGGCATAGAAATGTAGTTCATGTAATAACGAAAATAGCTATTTTGCTTAACAAAACGTGGAAATGGGATACGGAAATCACTTCAGCGCGCCAAATTATTGAATTTTCACGTCAAACATGTAAAAATGGCGCAGATACCAACGAAAATAGTACCAGCTTCCTTAAATGCGGCCAAGCGTTATAATTCAATTGGAATACATTTTTACCGTTCGACATACTGCGCGTGTCACATAGCGCGCAGTTGGCCCGTAATACTGCCGCTATGCCGAGAGATTTTTATTAAATAAAATGGCTCATAATGAAATAAAATGGTACGTAAACATACACAAAATACCTTCCAAATGTGAACACTTAAACGGACAAAGTGACCTTAATGGATCACATACAGATGACAGCACATCGCGATCTCCAAAACATGGTATCAGATTTGTAATATTATATCGGAGAAAGAATTGTTTATTTTACGAAACGGTGGCTTGCGTTTCAAGTTTTGTAGTTGGCTTGGTATAAAGTCATGTAGATGTACAGGGTGTCCCAGAAAAAACGAAACCGAGATTTATCGATGTTTAATCATACTTTAATCTCAATCTTGAATAATAAATTACACATATTTGGAAAGCTTAGTTCCTCATCTTTCATTTGATACCACTCATATGATACATACTTCACGCATTAATGAATAAAGACAATATGAAGCAGGGCTACCAAAAAGTCGTTTGCACAACGATACCTGAATTTCAGGGGTTTCAACACGCACGTTTTAAATGCACACGTTTACCATCTCCGAATCCATTCATGCGAAAAATCGGTCAGGTGTGAAAAAATGAATGATTTAAAAAAAACATGGAAATTAAATCCATATTTAAATGCAGGATATCTCTGTCATCCCTGGCTCATTTTTCCTGACTGAGGTATCATACCAAAGGGCAGGAAATGAACTTTTTAGAAATGTGATTATCTCTTTTAAATTCAGGTATCGTTGTGCAAACGACTTTTTGGTAGCCCTGCTTCATATATTGTATTTATTCATTCATGCGTGCAGTATGTATCACATGAGTGGTATCAAATGAAAGATGAGGAACTAAGCTTTCCAAATATGTGTCATTTACTATTCAAGATTGAGATTAAAGTATGATTAAACATCGATAAATCTCGGTTTCGTTTTTTTCTGGGACACCCTGTATACCTTGCAAGTATTGTGCATGCACTGTGTGCCCTTGATGCGGAAAAGCACACCGTAAAAATACTGTATATAAATTTTACGAGAGTTGTTTGACATATAGTGGGAATTAAGTACAAATTTATATTTATATTGTAAATAAACTATTATTTGCTGTAGAAAGACAAAATACTATAAATTGAAATTTAAAATTGTAAATTTATCTTTTAATTCATCCCAACTTGCCTTGAAAAGCTCGTAAAAAATTGCAGCGGTTTTTGACATTGTGTATGGCACGCAAATGCGGGTGCTGCTCATTATGTTAATTTATTCACAGGCACGTGACCTCGAAAAGTACAATGAAACCCCAAGTCACAAGCAAAACCTATTTATAATCACATTAATTCTGATAATAAAACATATCCGTGAAACCACAATAGCCTATAAGCCTATAGAACCCCGCGCACATAGAAGTATACATCGAAAATAATATGCAAATGAAATTGGTAAAAAATATTCGTTATTATAATTTTAACATCTCTGCTGACAGAGTACGGTACAAAGCGTACACAATGTACGGTATGTTGGTTTAATAGCGTGGTTTCATATTTATCGAATATGCCCGCATGGGGTGACCCCATGCGGGCATATTAAAATGGCGACACACATATCGCACAGTATGCATAAGATGAACGGGGTAAACCATTGGTCACGTCAGTAACTAAATTAGCTATCAGCAATATGTCATCTTTAATAAACAAAGAGTGCGTGCAGATATTCTGTTCATATCTATCATTTCCATCAGATTTCCTTATACTATTAATTTTCTGGATTAATTAAAACAAATTGGTGTTTTATTCTGATGAAAATGAGTGGTTGACCGGGCGGATTTGGGTTTCAAATTTATTCAATTTTCGGGATGATATATTCCAGTAGGAATCTCTAGGCGGCTAGAGGTCGAAATGGCATGTGGGTCTTTCTAAATTAGGGGTACAAAAGTGTGACATTTAGTGTCCCCCTTTACACCTGATATGTGTTATCATTAAAATGGCTTTTAAACCATTTTTTATGAATTGTACTTTATGTACTCACTCTTTGAGATGGGAAGTATTTAAAGAATGTGATGTCCTGAATTTACAAAAACAAGATGTAAAATGTAACGGGGGACACCAAAATTGGACCCCTAATTTATAGAAAGACCCATCTATTAAATAAATTTATTGGCGCCTTACGTCAATTTATCACTTGTGTTGTCTTATACTCAATTTATCCCTTCTTATCGTTTGTTGGTTTCTTTTCTTAGTGGTTTTTATTTTGTTATTCCAACTTTGATGGAATTTCAAAACACATTTTGTTCAAGTATGTCATATTATAATCCATAATAGTTATACGTTTTGGGTCATCTATTATTTTAAAAGTAAAATTTCAACCGTCGCCGTCCCAATGCGGCACGATACAAGATATACGGGTGTACGTGTAAAGCATTATGCACAAAATATGATTATCGAGATGTACATAAAGGCCTATATCTGGCATACACAAATTTATGTGAAGTACACAATACATGTCAGAAACAATTTATGTTTATAGAAAATTTGGAAAAATGCTGGTATTACCCTTAAAATACAGTGTCATTTTTCATAACTGTATAATATTGTTTGTAAAAACACTGATGATTTTGTCACTGTTACAGTAAAATGACTCTTGAATAAACAATAAAGTGATTCTTCAAGAAATATTTTCTTAATTTTTGCATGGGGATTGAATAAAAGCCGGATCATTGTGCGACAGTATCACCAAAGAAGGGGAAGGGGACAAACATCACGGGGGAGGGGGGAGGGTGCAATGCACTTAGCAACGTCATCGTATAAACCCCGGTTGCACAGCGGCCATGACAGGGTGCAGTTACATTGTCACCGTGCGTCATGCATGAGTAGGCACTTTTTAGATCTATTGTCACATCATTTAAATATGAAAACCTGCCACCCTGTCATGGCCGCCAGTGAAAGGGGTCTATTTACAGAATATGATAAATATGAAACAAGGTGCAAACTTTCTTACCTCAGTTCTGGCCTTTTCCAACTCCCGTTTCATCTCCTTGCGAGTATTTTCCGAATCCACAAGTTTCCTTCTGAGAATCTGACACTCATCCTCCGTCTTAGCCCGTTTCTCTTCAATCATCTCCAATTCCTGATGGAGCCTAATCGAGACATCTTTAGCCGTTCTCAGATCTTGCTGAAGCTCGGCAATCTCCCCAAGTCGAGCTTCTTCGGCCGGTGATGAGTCACCGGAACTTCGAGCGGAGCTGGAGGATAGAGGCCCCGGGACGCCAGCAGCGCTGGCCCGTAGCCGTTCCTCCAAATGGACACGATCTTGTTCGTGATCTTCGTTCTTTCTCTCAGCTTTGCGGAGTCGGTACTGGAGGATGCGACAATCCCGCACTGTCCGGTCCAATTCCATCTTCATTTCGCGATACTCCTCGATTTCCCCTCCTTCTCTGTATTTATCCGTGGATTCTTCAACTTCCAACCTCATCTCGGTTAACTCTTCTTGAAGATTAGCATTCTGGTCCGTCAAATCTTCGGCTAATATCTCGACAGCTCTTAGTCGGGACTGGAGTTGCAGCACGATCCTTTCCCCTTCATCGTCTTCGTCATCTTCCACTAACGTCTCCACGATCTGAGGCACAGTCACCGTGGTGGCCGCCATCTTGGATATTAGGTTATCATCACCTGCCCGAGGTTCATCATTAGCATTATTATTACTCCGGTTGGATTTCTCCTCCGTGGAATCTTTGATACAGTCAGGGTCCTCCGAAGGAGATACGACAGGTGATGTTGTCGATGACGATGCTATATTCACGATTTCATTGTTTGGTGATGTCTGGGGTGTGATTTGCCGCTCCTCCCCCCTTCGTGGTTTCGGCGGTGCTGCTTTGTCTTCACCTACACTCACCGACTCCTTGGTTTTCTCCTTAGCTCCAATTCCCTGCGTCTTCCTCGCTACATCGTCCTCGTCTTCGTCTTCATCCATCTCAATAAGAGGCGAAGGAACTCTCTGATGCTGTTGATACATCCTATCCGTAGCAGGTGGGATATACACGGGGAGAGCACACAGTCGCACCTCCTCAGCGAATGAGCGTATTCCTTCACTGTCTTCGCTGTTCGCTCTCGTGACCTCTTCCAGGCAATCGCTTATAATATTCTCTCGCGCGTCGCCCGCATCCACGGTAATTACTCGCCGGTTCGCGCAGGCGCTGCGCAGCTCGCTCGCCGACCTGTCTGATGAATTATTCCGGTCATTGGTGTTGTTATTATTGTTCGCTGCCTCCGTTGTGCGTTGCGATGATGCGGGCACGCCGTCGCGTGAAGGCGCTGTCGAGGAAATCTCACCGCGAAGAAAGTTTAAGCTTTCCAAGCTTCGAGATCGCTGCAGCGGCTCGTCGCTAACATTCCCAACCATACGCGTCCCTCCTTCGGCATCCGAAGTGGTAGGGATCGACTCCGCAGATTTGGCGAGTCGAGTATTCAATTTCGTTGATAATACTCCTGGCTGCGCGATCCAAGACCCGAAGCTCGCCGAAGTCGAGCTGGAATTATTGGCGTTTAAAAACTCCCCGCTGTCGCTGAGACAATTCGGAAGCACATTCTGGGGCGGATCGGCAGCCAGTAAAGCTGAGAGGTCATCATAGGTCTCATACATGGACGAGTCCATGCACTGAGGCTGGAGGATGAGCGAGGATTCCCGATCATGCTGCGCCCTGCGGCGTAAGGCGACTAGACTTTCCTCGTCATGGTCGGAATCGACATAGTCTTCATCGTCGTCATCCAGTATTCCGTTCTGTCGAGGATGGCTCTGGTATACACAATCCATCTGGTTATTAATCTGCGAATTACAGCTTCTAGACCGCTCCCTATCCATGCTGTTAGGTGCTGTTATCAAGCCTCGTTCGTCTGTGTCTTGTTTGCGTCCAATCACCGGAGACAAATAAGATGAGATGCTGGATTGTAATGGTTCTTTGCGGTGGATACCAGACACTGTGATCGGTATCGTCTCATGATGTTCATGATGATGATGATACTGCGGATCGCAATCGAGTCCTCCCGGCAATGTTCCCTCACGCCGGCCCCCGTGCCTCGCGTTCCAATCATGCCTGGCCGTGATTTGCTGAGAATGCCCCGTGCCCTTACCGTCCGTGATACCATTCCAACACGGCGACCTCAATGCTGTGTCAGTACTTCCACGCGTAGTCACAACACTACGGCTTAGTATATTATCATCGTCACCAGAGGCCAGTGAACTACCAAAGTTGTTACCGTGTCTTGTAATCCGAATGACGGCGTCTTTTTCACGATCGAGTCGGTCGATAGTCACTTCTCTCGGTTTGACGAAATCGTCGCCTTCCCAGTTCGCGTCCGGATCTAGAAATGGGGGCGTGGCGTGCGGTCGAAAAGGAGGCCACTCATTTGACACGACCCTGTTCATTTTCTGCTGGCGCAGTTAGAGCTCTCCCCATTCCAGCGTTCCCTCATAAAGCGCGAGCTCTTCCACGCACGTCCACTCCGTAAATGTCAAACGAGGTTACTGAGGACTTTCAAGGCGTTGTGTCCGTTCACAAAACTGGTTCCATCTCCACGTGGCTATGTAGATGTATTAGAGTAAACCGTCCGCTGCAAAACACACTTATAATTCAGTAGACGTTGTGCATGCCCCCTTTGATAGTCCAACACAACTTCAACGTGTGTGAAACGGTTGGGGTCTGTGTACACATAACACAGTTCTGTCGTAACTCAATGGAATTTGACGCGCTCCGTTGAACTTGCTAGCCGGATTTGGCGGGTGTTATCCCGCTTTAGGATTCCGCGTTTTCACGCGTCAATGGCTATTACGGTTCTCCAAAAACAACATTTTGAAACTGGTCAATAACAAGTGAAAGATAGTTTGTGACGCTGCTATGCGAAGTACATATAGGCCTACAGCAAGTTTACCGTAAACTACCAGCAGAACGTGTACTGCACGCACGTCATCACCCACACACAGTCTGTGATATGCCACGCACTTGTTGCAGTATATGCCACTCTCTTGACACTGACAGCGTTGCTTTTGAGTCCAGGAATTTTCGGTGCAAGGGTCATTTCGTGGTACAGATACAGCCTATGCATGTAGTTCGCCTGCAGAACAGCAAAATTATGTGGCGCCACATGGTGAGAACTTACATGCTGTTGTCGTGTAAAGTTGTAGGCAGTTTGCTACGAAATGAGTGTTGGGACACGAAACACGTGCTACATGTAACCGCGTAAGAATAATTAATTTGGTATGCTGGTTTTGACGCGTGAGGGCGCTCGAGACCAAATAACGCAGATTGCATGAATAAAGAAAAAGAAGAAAAAACGAAGAAAACTAAATCCCGCCGGAACGACTTATTTCTAAATCAACAAAATTCATTTTCAACGATCGCTGCAAAAAAATAATAATAACAAAAAACTAAAAAAAAAGTACATCACTCGAATATTCCATACGACGCGTGACATGCATAATAAAAGTACATCTCTTTCAATACACTTACCAACGTCCCGGAAACGCGTTGGCACTTTTTGCGCGGGAACGATCTTCAGTCTTTTTATTTTTCTTTAGTCGAAAGCGTCTAATTACATATGCACGTTGGGCTTTTAACGCCTCGAGCAAAGCGCGCCAATCACTCGATGCCTTTCAAGATGTCTTCTTTTTGACTTTTCCCGTCTTATGTCGATCTCTGCTCACAAGATATGGCTCTTCTGTCTCGAAGTGTGAATAGAAGATTGAGTTTATTATGATGCCAAAAGTGACTATTTTTGACAAAATTTATGGGACGTCTTTGAAAGAAACTTACAAATCTTGGCGGCAAGATATTCGACGATAACACAATTATTTTCAAGGGAAACAAGCCAATAGGACAAAATCAACCTGAACATTCTTAAAATAAAATAAAATGAAAGTTTAGGGTATTTAACATTATTTTCCCTCACAGCGTAATATTTTTGTAGAATTGGTCAAAATATCACTGTTGTCTATGAGAGCATTGATATCTTGCGGCGCACTCTAAAAGGGCATTGGTTCACGGACCACCGTCTCCAGGTCGCATCCTTCAGCCGGAGCATGGCGTCAGTCAACGGCAGTCAAGTTCAAAGGCGGCTGTTGGGCCACGAAATCGAGGGAAACCTGAGACGATCCCAACCTGCCCATTACGGGGTTATAATAACCACACGTGCTGATGACTCACATGCTCGTCATCGTCAAAATCGTCTCTAGTGGTGAGCGACTACGTGAATTTTTTTGTACTAATGAGTACTCGCGAAGACGCTACTCGCGATTAAACGAGTACTCGCGGGAAGTTGCCGGGTTTCCCACAAGAGGAGAGAAGGCAATACACTCATTTTTAGTCAGCAGAATTTTTATAAATTTGTATTGTATAGACCTTTGCACGGCGGTCATCTCAGGGGAAAATAACATTATTACCGTGGATTATACACGTAGCTAGGCCTATGCTTTGTGAATCACGACACAACCACGCGTTATATGTTAACAAACTTCCAATGTTTTCGACAACGAAAAAAACCAACTAAAACAAAACCCTTGGAAACAAACGGTATTCTACCTGCTGGAGTCCAATACCAACTTGAAATAATTCATAATATCAATTTGTCATAAATATTCTAGATGTTAAATAATGTACTATCGCAATATGACATTCTCGACCGAAACCAACAATGCGATAATGTCATCAACACGGATATAGAAATATTAGTTTGAAGAGGGCAGCAAACACACACACTGGCTTCGTCGATGTACGTAGACACTTTGCAAGGGCAGCCATGACAGGGGCAGTCACATTGTCACCGTGTATCATGCACGAGTAGGCACTTTGTGGATCTATTGTCACATCATTTAAATATGAAAACCTGCCCCCTGTCATGGCTGCTAGCGCAAAGGGTCTATATGACGACGATGGCTGATTGCAATGATTGTACCCCGAAACAGGAATCCGAAACAGCCACGATTCCATTGAATTTTGAAAGCCCAAGTCACGTCCCGAAGCTACAGTTTCACAGCTAGAGCATGAACCCTTTTTATGATGCAGCATCGGTGAAAATTCATATGAGAGTTGGGGAAAATCTTAGCCAGAGGCTGCACCGCAGAATTTACAAGCTGCGCGGGAGTAATGTCAGGAAGTCATGTGCCTTGCATGTAAAGCTCTTGGGGCATTTTCAGAAAGATTTTGACTTTAAGTCTGTGCTCGAAATCGTTTTGCTGTATAGCTTTATCGTAAAGTACAACTTACAATTATGTCAGATTTACATATTATAAAATCATGTGTATTATAAAGTTTGGGGAATCTTAAAGGACGTATACAGAATTTGTAATGCCCCAAAATGTTAAAGGGAGAGGCTTGTCAGCAATGCGCCCGCGCCAAATTCGTGCCACGAAATACGCAGCTCCATGCCTTTGCTATGGAGCTGCGTATTTCGTGGCACGAATTTGGCGCGCGCGCATTGCTGACGAGCCTGTGCCTTTAATCAACCATTTAACCAGAAAACCTTACTCAAATGGAAGATAGAAGTGGTTCCAATTGTTTAATGCAACGATTCCGCCCAAGATGATATATTTTTTATAAGAAAACGATATTTCAAGATGAATTTAGATAAATTCGTACACACACGCATTTTTTTTCAAAACAAATCTAGGCCCCTGACTACCGTGGTATAATGGCTTCGTTTTACAGTATATGCCTATTCAGGGAACCAGCCTACTAAATATTATATAGACGGACAAAGAAAAAAAAGGCACATCTCGCAAGCAAACACCGCCAATTTTACGAGAGAATGCCAATTACTTAGGGAAAGCTCCACTGGCACTCTTTCAATAAAAGACTGTGATTTTGTCGAGACCGGGCGTTGCATTCATTCCAGAATTAATTTGATCGATTGGGGAGATAAACCGGCTGGGGTGTTCGTGCGTTTTGCTAGTGCATGTATATACACAATGAATATGTTTTTTTGTATGCTAGTTTGCCTGGAGAAACTCTTCGTTATTCAGAAATTTCAAGATGGATTTTGGTGAATTTCGTCCAAACAATACACACTCATTAATGCAAGGAATATCTTAAAGACGGAAATGCGCAATGTCCTTTCGAACTTGCCTTTCAGTTTAATAGAGAAAATAAAGGATGGCTTCATTTTCCCGCCAAAAAAACAACAAAATTGTCGACATTAGCGACCCATATATGCAAGGACTAACACATTATGAATGATTGTGCAACATTAAAAATACAAATACTAATTCCCAATTGTTGATTACAAATTCAGAATTGTTAAAAATCTTGTTTTTCGATCCCCAAAATTGACTGCCAACCATAGGCTCTGCGTTGCATTGATTTCATGGTTTGTGAAGCAATGGTTCTATCTGGTCTTTCCAAGTTAAGAGCGGTT
This sequence comes from Henricia sp. BOLD:AAB3569, assembly GCA_037783545.1. Lineage (NCBI taxonomy): Eukaryota > Metazoa > Echinodermata > Asteroidea > Spinulosida > Echinasteridae > Henricia > Henricia sp. BOLD:AAB3569. The sequence goes on from JBBELK010000281.1 coordinate 114,236, forward strand.
ACCAGCTTCACTCGTCGTGTTTGGGGTTCACGACTTAATACGTCCCCTTTGCACTTCGGTGTGAGTTAAGAGGGTTGCTGGTTCCACCCGTCGTGTTTGGGGTTCACGACTTAATACGTCCCCCAATGCAAATTAAAGTCAGATTCAATGAACCCGCTAATTTGCATGTGGTAGAAATATGCAATTTTCTCCCAGAGTTTCAAGAACTAAAAGAATAATATTGAGTTTGAGACCAACATTATTAATTACATTGCAACATGAAAATGTGAGGAAATTCGTTTTCCCAGGAGAACTGACTGCCAATCATTGATTCCAAGTCCTCAAAACAGGGTTTTTAAAAAAAATGACAGAAAGGGGGTAAAATATCTTTAAAGGAGTGATGTGGGCAAAACATTAAAAACATTAAAAGTTTTACTTTTCTAAAAATCTACTTTTCTACAAATTATCAGCTTCTAATTTATTTATAGACACCAAAACCAGGCTAAAAATGACAAAATGACCGAGTTAAATGGCGGCCATCTTGGTTTTCACATTTTGGTAAGAGTTGGGAAGTTGATCAGAATTTTGTTTTCTTTAAAATGACTCATCTAGCATTGGAATGTGCAGATTTGATGGAAAAACCCCAAAATTTCGAGTGGGACAAATTTAAGATTTTGTGAGGAAACACTTTTTCAGCCAGTCTCATAACTTTTGCACACAAGGTCTAAAGCCATTATGAACTTCCCAATTATTTCCATTTTTTGAGGGTAATTACCAAACATGTAGAGTACGTTTAACGGCGACTTCATCTTTTTTTTCGTCAACACATTCGAGAAATTCAAGAATAATTCTTCATATAAAACCACTTTCATATAAAAACACAATCAGCGGCAGTCGAGAATTTTCTGTGGAAGTAATATCAAGCTAAAATTGCTGCATTACCAGCGATGATTTATTTTTTTAAAAACGAGACTCGATCGACTTTGAGGCAGACGACTCGCATGAAATAGGCCCTAACGAAAGTAGCAGACGACATGTCTGAATGTTGTGTGTTGAGCGCGGCGCACTCACACAAAATGTAAGTTTTTCTGTCACTCAACTTATAATAAATGATAAAACTAAGCAAATTATCAGTAGAATAATGTGAGCTTACCAGGTTTTTCGATGAGAATCTCGATATTTCTTGAATCCAAGTCCATTGCTGAATTCCTGAATTGCTGAAGTGAAGTCCATTTCTTGAAGCGCGAAATCCACGCTTTTGAAACCAAAATAAAAACAAGCAATTCTGAACTGCGCCCTCAAGAGTTGGCCGTACGTACATTCGCAAAGGTCACGGCAGGTCAACTATGCACTTTTCGAGAATGGCTCTTGCAAGAGTGACAGGATTTCGTCTTTTTCGCCAAGTGGCGGCAGTTTGGTAAGATGGATTTATATGGAGTTTTACCATGTGTTCGCGGCGGAATGTAAGGAAAAGTAGTTTGCAGTTTTGTTGGCATTTTTATTGTTAAACAATAAAGTCAATTCGTGATTTTTTAGGATTCGGAAAGTTGAGTTTCGAAAATTTTCACTTTAGACGGGTGATACTATATACCGGAAAACACCGGAAAATACCGGAAAACTCACCGGAAAACTCACCGGAAAACACCGGAAAACATACTAAATACCGGAAAACACACTAAATACCGGAAAACACCCGAAAGCACTTAATAACACCACCCCCACTACCTGCAGAAAACACCATAAAATACTGTTTTCCGGTGTTTTCCGGTATTTAGTATGTTTTCCGGTGTTTTCCGGTAAATAGTACTACCGCTTTAGACCTTGTGTACAAAACTGATGAGACTGGCTGATAATTTTAAGAAAGTCTTCATATTTTTACTCATGAATTTGGATTTTTTTTCTTCTATGAAATCTGCACTTACTGATGCTTGACAAATCATTTTAAAAATTGTAAAGTCTCAATTCTTAATATCAAAAATGAGGTATTTGTGATGTGGAAATTATAACCACCGTTTTCACGCCTTTGCTTTTCACATTAATTTTAGCCGATTGCAGCGTGCGTATGCAGATGATCATGGTACAATGGGATCTGGTGCTGGGATGGTAAGCAAGTTGTACAGTATTCTAAAGCCATTTTGAATTTCACAAATGCTTGTAGGCCTACATACATTTACAAGTAATGGTATTATGTATCATCACCTGAGTGCATGCCTGTGTATTTCTTTGAACTTATAAACGGTGGAACTATTTTCCAAGTAAATTATGGCTTGTATGAAGACTAGAAATTTAGTTCTGGTTAGCCGAAGGATTCATGTGCTTAAATTTGTGAAAAATTTCACTGTGCGGCAACATGTTAGTGTCAGAGGCCGCCGAGGCGTCCATTGAAAGTGCGTATTAACTCTGGAACTTCCTAAATCCAATATTGGTGAACCCAAACAGAATTTGAATTCTTCCCTATTCTGTCGGTCGGTGCCACGTTGCATCCGGTAGGGCTGGAGTGAAAACAACGGTGTGCCCATGGTGACAAGCGAAGGAACAAAGCCGTTGTCTACGCAACACGTACACGTATCTAAGCAGGAACGAATTTGTTTTCAAGGGCATATGACACCGGGTCACAATAGTGCCAGGATGTGCGACCGACAGAATAATGGAATAAAAAAAAGTGTGGCTGAGTATTACTTGAAAGCAAGAAATACATTAACATTTTCTGCTGGGGCCCAACGTATTATTAGGCCAAAAAAAAAACTCGTGATAAATCGTTGATATTTCAGGGCGGAGGACAAGGAGGCTCAATCCGTGATGCCGGGGGAGCATTTGGCAAGATGCAGGCAGCGCATGAGGAACAATACTTTAGGAAATTGGTAAGTTTTTTGTTTAAACCTCCGATGTTTATTTGTAATGGTTGTAAATGTTCTTTCACAATGATGATCTGTTTATTAACATATGCCCATTTTTATGGTTTTTACAAACTGTCTGTTTTTAACTTCCCCTTAAAAAAACATGCAAATATAGTGTGGTGTTTCGGGAGGTTTTCTCCAATCCAGAGCCCATTTTGTAGACATTTTTGCGCACAATCTGAATACGTTTGCACCAGAATTTGAGGTGTTGGGCTTTCTACCTGTTGAAATCTGCAGTGGTTTTGTTTTTCCCTACAGCAAGCAGCACAGTTCGAAGCACTCAAAAAACATCACGACGATGAAATTGAAGCCCACGAACGCGAAATCAACCGGCACGCAGAGGAGATAACACGTCTTAAGAAACGTCGGAAGGAATTAGGCAAATCTGGCTCCGATAGCGACAGTGATTAGGCTTTACTTACACAAATTTAAGTCCTTCACCCAGGTTGAACAGAAAAGAACAAAATTCCCAGCAGCAATTAACAGAATTTTGATTTTAAAACAAAATATGCGCATTAAATACACCAAAAATAATTATTGTATTCGCATACATTTTCATATAATCACCAATTGTCGACTTCACTAATCCAAAAAGAAAAACATTTTTAAAATATAAATTCTTGATCAGAACAAAAGTTTGTTGAATAGGCACTGATCGACCAATCACTTTGGAATCGCTTTCAATACTGTTCTGCTTCAGTGATTTCCTCCAGGTCCAAGTGGACCTGTTTGAACAAAGTGATTCCCAAAGTGATGTGGCATTTTCTTTTTGTGGGAGAATCTTGGTTTTAAGGGGTCTCAAAAAAGTACAATTTTGTTGGGATGTCAAGCTGACCTATCTGCATCCACATGGCTCCCATGCAGCCTAGCATTGTGTTAGAGGCACTTTAGGTAAAGTGGCACACTCTGCCTCAGAGGCTTTCGCGAGTGAGAAAATGACACTGTTTTACCCATACATTACCACCAGTAATACATTTAATAAAATTGGTTCATGATTTGCAAGCACACACAACCCAAATTTAGTCTCCTTTCTGTCAGTTTCGTAGGAAATTTGCATGCACAAAATTATTATTACATGTATTAAGAGTGTTTACTAATAAAATAACGGGGATTAGTCAATTCTCTACATGCCCATTTTAAATTTACTTCCAACTACCGAAAGAAATTACTTTAAATAGATTTATTTAATGTATGAAGCAGGGATGGGAATTTACGGTTAATTCAGAAACCAGTTTGCAATTCTTTCAAGTGTCGGTTAACTGACTTTGGCCAACACTAAAGATGGTTGCTGGTGTTTATAGATGCATGTGCAATGTACACGCTATTCCAGGAGGGGGTTTTGCCACCAGGGAGGGGTTTTGACCCCAAAAACACCCCCTCTGGATCCGCGCCTGCTTTATCTGGTCAAAATGTTACGACACCACATATTATTTTTATCAATTTCATGAAGTCATTACAAATAACCCTCTGAAAACTATTGTAAATTCTCTGAAATTGGGTTTCATTTAAACGTTCGCCAAAATGGTTGAACGTCCCATCCCTAGTATGCAGTTTCGGAGAATGCTATAGACCGTATCGAATATCCGCCATTTCGTGGGGCACCTTTTGTTACTTAAACCGTTCAACAATGGAAGCACAATATGTGTAACCATGCATGTCCTCAAGGAACAAAGAAACTGCCCCACGAAATGGCGGCTATTTAATACGGTCTATTGCAGTTTAAAGTTCTGTGAATAGAAAAGTTCAACTTTGTTACTTGTATTGAAAACATGTTAGTATCATTACAAAGTCATTGAAAAGCATTGTAAATAGTGCATTGAAGTGAGCCTGGCCGGACTTCCGTTTTAGTGATTTATAATGTAACACCCGTTTCATACTGACGCACCAGAGTCGCGTCGAACTAAATTAACCCAGAAATTTGAATTAAGCTTCACGTATGAACAATCTGTGCGACTTGGTTCGCCAGAAGTCGAAAGATCGAATGTTTCAGTCGGTCAGAACGACTTGGTTTCAGACGTCGATCTTCTGTGTGAGCACGGCTCGCATTAAGAACGCCGGTCTGAAAACCAAATTTTAATCGGAGCGACTCTGGTGTGCCTGTATGAAATGGGTGTAAGAGTGCTTTACTTGGCAACCGACTTACAAGACGTTTGTTGGACGGCAAGGATTGTTAATAAAAAAATCTTACCGATGTTCAATCCATCACTGTTTCTGCTGAATCATAATTTAAACCATTCGGACGAAATTCAATCTAGCAATAGACTTTAACAGGCGTTTTCTAGTTTTTGCAACGATGCATATTCTACGTTATTCCCACTCCGATGTTAAATTTCTTTCGACAGAAGTAATGTCCTTTCGTCTACTTCCGTTGAGCTAGTCTCCCCAACAAGGCGCATCTTCGGCACACGTCTTCTGCAGAAAAATGAAACCACAAACCACTAGCAAAATAATATAGTTAAATCTTAGTTAAATACTTTGGCTTGACTGGTCACAAGTCCACGATCGTTTGTATTCCACTAAGAACTGGTGAAAGTTGTGTAACTAGTCCAAGCAATGCATTGTCTCCCTGCAGCAAGATGGCGGACGGCTATGGCATTGAGCGTGTGGCTTATTACATGTAGTCCATTGTATATACAATGTAGGTCAGTGGACAAAACACACTTCACTCATTTTACACTAAATACAGAACGATACATTTCATTGATAAACTTCTAAAAAAAAGTAACAAAAATCTTGATTATGAAAAATTAATTACAGTACTTAAAAATTGCAAAAATAGAATGATGACAAACCCTCGTCCACACCGGTATTCCCATAAACCAAACAGAACAATGATTATCATTAGGACCAGGAATCCACAAGCCACAATGGTTGTACCGTAGCCAAAGCCGACACTATCGGCAAGGGCGCCCCCTACAATCGGTCCAAAAATCACCCTGTCAACAAAACAAAAATTAATGTCAAAACTTGGTTTCCTCGAAGTAACATTAATTTTTGCAACAGCGATTTGAAACAAAAATCAATAGGTTTTTTGTTGTTTATCTTTTTTTCACCTAAACATACCCAGTTGCGATTGCCGATTGGAATAATCCACACACGATTGCGGAATTCCCCAGATCTTGTTTAATTCCGTACCATCTGCAAAATAAAAAGACAAAAACTAATACACTGTACAAAAAACAAAACAAACCTCAAATGTTGACCCTTTCTAGGCGAAATGAGTTGGATATCACACATGGGCCTAGTTTACGGGACGAGGTCTAAAAAATCACCAGCTAATCCATGCTCTACAGAATGGCGGCTAATGCATAAGGTCTATACCTGACGGTGATGAACATATCTGTCAGTGATGGCATGATGATTAGGCCAATTGACATGACGCTCAGAGTTAACGCAAACAACACTAACACCTTGTTCCTGTAAAGAAAAAAACGTTTTATTGCGATAGAAATTTTCGATTCGTATAAATTGGCTTAGCGATGGGACTTTGCGGGTTACCTTTTTATAAGAGGAACCTTGTATTATCAGAAAGGAAAACAATGAAGAACAAAGAATGCATAGTTCCGATTTTGCCCAGTTAACCCCGCCCCCCTTGGACACTGTTGCTATGGCTCACACGCTATCGTCAAAAATGGCGACACACGACGCACAAAGCAATGGGACTTTCGCGTGATCATGTTGTTGTGAGCATACAGTGCACTTTGCCCTATGTGGGTGACATTGCTAGCTCTGTTGTGATTGCTCGGCGGGTTCGGTTGATTGACAGGTCGGAACTATGCATTGGGACACAATTTTCCTTGTTATAAGCAGAATGTTGTATTAACAGTGCTCTTATTATCAGTGTTCGACTGTACTCACGGACGGATGCGTAAAATTGGCGACGGTCCGAGAAAAAGGAAGGCCACTGCGCTGAAAAGTGTTCCCAAAAATATCATCAGGCGGGTTGCCTCCTGTTACAAAAGCACCAAGCAATGTTATTGACAAAAATGTAGCGGTTATGAAATATTGGCCAGATAAAAATCATTTTAAAGAAATAAGGTAAATTAAATGATATTTTGTACCGTTTTGTCGGCAATGCGTCCCCATAGTGTAGATACCACAGCGTAAGTGAAACCGCAACCGCCAAAAGCGAGGCTTGATTCAACTACTGTGAAATTCAGCTCCTGTAATTAAGAGGGGAAAGTATTATTATTAAGCTTTCGAGAAATTGTGCGAAGTCATCGTCCTATTTAGGCTGGTTCCCTCTCAAGATTGCACTTAAAACAAAGCCATAATTTGTCATGATGGCTCCCTTTTAATAAAATGCGCGTGTGCTCGCATGTACTGTATAAATTCGTCTTTAGTTATCGTTTTCATTAAGATATCATTTCGGGCAAAATCATTCCATTGTACAGTTGAAACCACTTCTTTCTTCCATTTGAGTTATTCTTTTTCCGGTCAAATGGTCGATTAAAAATTTGGGACATTTCTAAAGGACCGGTAAATTTGCTGCCACCAAGCGTCTCAAAAGGGCAGACTTTTTAATTGAGACACTTGATGGCAGCAAACAAACGGATCTCTTTCCATTATAGGGGAGAGGCTATAAAAGCATCTCCCTCCATTATAGAGCAAGTTCGGGCGGGCGACTATAGTTAACTAGACTAACCATAGTTAATCTAGATGTCACCCGAACGCTGCGTGGTTTGACTAGATAGTCTGACTAGAGGAACCAAGCCCCGGGGGTAGGTTCATCTCTAGTCAGTTGTAATCATGTCGCTTTTCAAGATGGCGGAATTGTAAACGCGATTGAAAAAAAAAACCGCTTTCGCTAAAATAGTGTTAATTTATATCAGAATTAAAGATGAATTAATAACCAATTCTATGGTAGCTTTTGGTGAACGAGTTGAAATGTCTTTAGTAGAACATACGAGGGTAAATATGGGGGGAGGGAGGTGCCAACAATTGCTTGTATTTTTTGTAAACCGTTGACGGCGGCCAGTGCAGACGATTTTGGCCATGTTTGACTAGATTTGCGCGTTCAGGTGAAAAACAAACTACGCATGTGCGAACAAATATCGCAAATTGACTGATGGTCAGCACCCGAACTTGCTCCAAGTGTCTCAAAAGGCCCTCATTGCTCTTATACCTGCTCGAGATATGGAGTCAACGTAGGATACAGGAATGAAAACCCCATGTTGGCACCCACTACGGCCAGAAAAGCAAACCATACGGCTGGTATTCTAGCTATGCTGGACATGGAGCCAACACGATCGTCTGGACTGCCTGTGCAAAAGAAACAGAGGTCTGGGTTCAAATCCCTGTGAGGCCCATACGAATATCCTGTGAGGCCCATACGAATATTTCTCTCATTCCATATCTTTATTACAATGGTGGTTAGGTAACATACCAAATGCGTTCGTTACTTTGCCCAGTTGCACACCCAATGTTCACAACCCTAGCAGATTGTGGTATGTCTACACGAGCCAACGTTTGTTGAAATAATAAGGTTCAACATCTGTCTGACGATGTCGGCAGAACAAATGTTGGATGGTGTGGACGTCACTCCAGACAACGCCCAACATCATCCAACAAGTTGGTCCAAGTTGGAACATGTTTCTATCGCCTGACTTTGTTGAAGCTAATTGGAGAAACGGGCCAATAGCAGATTAGAACGCCTGTCACGTGAAGGCAGCAACCAACTGCAGTCGAGATGTGCTGGAACATGTTGGTTCATGCGGTCGAGCGCATCCATGTACAACAAGTTCCAAACTTCATTTTGGTCCTTGGTGGCCTACAAATGTTGGCTCGTGTAGACGGGCTTTAACATCTATCGCTTGGGTTGACAAAAAAATGCATAGTTCCGAGATTGCCCAGTTAACCTCGCCCCTTAGATATTGTTGCTATGTGCTCACAAGCCATCGCAAAAACAATGGCGACACAACGTACAAAGCAACGGGACTCGGCATGGAAAGCACAGATTCATTGGAGAAAACCCAAAGGTATTTATGTTTTAGGGTCGACAGTTACCGTAGCACTGAGCGAAGGGCTAGTAATGCAGGGATTACATATATTCATCAAAATGCGCTTTCCTACCTTTGAACAGCGAATCGCCCGACATTGAACCCAAAATTCACCCGGTCACTGGCGCATACATAAGTATACAAACTGTATGGGCAAAAAATCGCGTAATGATTGCATCACTTTGACCTATGTGGGCGCCGTCTGATAGCTCTGTTGTGATTTGTCGGCGGGTTAGGCTTGATTGACAGGTCGGAACTATGCATTGAGATTAAACGTCTTGCCTAGGGACACAAACACGTTGGCACTTTATACCTTGTGGTGGCATAAAGAAGTAATTGACCAAAACAGTTGCCAGGACGCAACCTCCAAGAACAAGAAAGGGTGGTGTGAATCCGCCAAGCTAAATGAAAAAAAAGTTAAATCTATCAAATCAAGTTTTGAAACAAAATGATTCACCGGTATTACAACTCAAATTAGTACGCTTGCGCCTTTTACCTTTGTCGGCCAAAAGATAACACGTCATGGTTTGTGTGCCAGTATACGAAAACTGTGACGTCAACATTTACGGCGTACTGAGAATTTCGTCAGTCAGATTTTTGTTCAATACATGTAATGACAGTCGTGAAAGTATCCGTTAGTGTTGATTATACGAAATGTTGCAGGTTGGTCGCTGTTGTAAAATATGACGTCATATTTACGTATGTTATATGCAAAATAATGGGCCCGAGAGCGAGATTAACTCGAGTAATCGCGTGTAATTAGGAAAGTACTTACATTATAAAGCAAACCACCTATAGCCGGCCCAATCCCGATCGATGCACCGATGATCATTTCAAGAACACCCTATAAATGGAAAAAGTGAAAATCCAATTTATTTTGTGTTTAAAGGCAGTACCACAACCATATCAACAACCACAACCACAACCACAACCACCACCACCACCCACAACCACCACCACAACCACCACCACACCACCACCACCACCACCACAACCACAACCAACAACAACCAACAACAACCAACCAACAACACCACCCAACACACCACAACCAACAACCAACACACAACAACCACCACAACCAACAACAACAACCAACAACAACAACCACACACAACCAACAACAACCACCCAACAACAACCAACACACAACCAACAACCAACCACAACCCAACACCACAACAACAACAACACACACAACAACAACAACAACAACAACAACAACAACCAACAACAACCAACAACAACCAACAACAACAACAACACAACAACAAACCAACAACCAACCAACAACAACACACAACAAACCAACAACCAACCAACCAACAACAACAACAACAACAACAACAACAACAACAACAACAACAACAACAACAACAACAACAACAACAACAACAACAACAACAACAACAACAACAACAACAACAACAACAACAACAACAACAACAACAACAACAACAACAACAACAACAACAACAACAACAACAACAACAACAACAACAACAACAACAACAACAACAACAACAACAACAACAACAACAACAACAACAACAACAACAACAACAACAACAACAACAACAACAACAACAACAACAACAACAACAACAACAACAACAACAACAACAACAACAACAACAACAACAACAACAACAACAACAACAACAACAACAACAACAACAACAACAACAACAACAACAACAACAACAACAACAACAACAACAACAACAACAACAACAACAACAACAACAACAACAACAACAACAACAACAACAACAACAACCAACAACAACAACAACCAACAACCAACAACCAACAACCAACAACCAACAACCAACAACCAACAACCAACAACCAACAACCAACAACCAACAACCAACAACCAACAACCAACAACCAACAACCAACAACCAACAACCAACAACCAACAACCAACAACCAACAACCAACAACCAACAACCAACAACCAACAACCAACAACCAACAACAAACAACCAACAACCAACAACCAACAACCAACAACCAACCAACAACCAACAACCAACAACCAACAACCAACAACCAACAACCAACAACCAACAACACAACCAACAACCAAAACCACTAACCAACAACCAACCAACCAACAACCAACAACCCAACAACCAACAACACAACAACCACAACCAACAACCAACAACCAACAACCAACAACCAACAACCAACAACCCAACAACTCAACAACCCAACAACCAACAACCAACCACCAAAACCAACAAACCAACAACCAACAACCAACAACCACAACCAACCAACAACCAACAACCAACAACCATCAACACAACAAACCAACAACCCAACAACCAACAACCAACAACCAACAACAACAACCAACAAAAACAACCAACAAAACAACAACAACAACAACACAACAACAACCAACAACCAACTAAAACAACCAACAAAAACAACCAACAAACAACACCAACAAAAACAACCACAAACACCAACCAACCAACCACCAACAACCAACAACCAACCAACAACAACCAACCAAACAACAACCAACAAACAACAACCAACAACCAACAACAACAACCAACAACCAACAACCAACAACCAACAACCAACACCAACAACCAAACAACAACCAACAACCAACAACCAACAACCAACAACCAACAACCAACAACCAACAAACCAACCAACAACAACCAACAACCAACAACAACAACCAACAACAACCAACAAACCAACACCAAAACAACCACAACAACCAACAACCAACAACCAACAACAACCAAACAACCACAACCAACAACCAAACAACCAACAACCAAACAACAAACCAACCAACAACCAACAACCAACAACCAACAACCAACCAACAACCAACAACAACCAACAACAACAACCAACAACAACCAACAACAACCACAACAACCACAACAACCACAACAACCACAACAACCACAACAACCACAACAACCACAACAACCACAACAACCACAACAACCACAACAACCACAACAACCACAACAACCACAACAACCACAACAACCACAACAACCACAACAACCACAACAACCACAACAACAACAACAACAACAACAACCACAACAACCACAACAACAACAACAACCACAACAACCACAACAACCACAACAACCACAACAACAACAACAACCACAACAACAACAACCAACAACAACAACAACAACAACAACCAACAACAACAACCAACAACAACAACCAACAACAACAACCAACAACAACAACAACCAACAACAACCAACAACAACAACCAACAACAACAACAACCAACAACCACTATATTGAACGCGTACGTCTTACCACAGCCGTGCCCGTATTTTCTGGGAAGGCGTAGGCAACTATTGCTGTTGATGCGGTGGTACAAGCAGAGGACCCGAGTCCCTCCACGATCCGTAAGATGTATGAAAATGCCTTAAACGACTCTGTTGGCATGTAAATCAGGAGCCTATACAAAACAGGAAAAACGTAAAAGACAACTTTAAGATACAAATTAGTGGGCGTGCCTCTATATAGCTAAGGTGCCATTAGTTTGTACACTGGCCTTGTTCAGACACAGTACTAAGTACTTGTTCAGACACAGTACTATCTTCGGTTCAACCGAAACGGTCTATCTCAGTTGTGTCTGAACGGTCTATCCGTAGACCGCTTTTAGTACCAAAAACGGTCTAACTCCTGTCTACTACGTAGACCGCACTGTATTCGATTCCACTATTCGATACTTTTCCCGTATTTGGTATCGATTTTCGTGCACAATTCTCGACCTTATTTGAAATCGAATATAAATTTCTGCACTCACCCAAAAAGTATATTGCAACATCCGGTGACGAAAGCTCCAATTAGAAACAAAAAACGACTCCCAACAGCCGGAATCTGGTCAGGGACAACAAATATAACAGGTCAATTGGACAAACAGGATTTGTCCCAAAATGTTAATCAACCATCTGACCGGAAAAACCTTGGTCAAGTGGAAGATAGAAGTAGTTGCAACTGTCCAATGCAATGAATCCGCCTGATATGATAATCTTGTTATATACGATAACTAAAATTAAAGATGATTTATATAAATGCGTCTGCACATGCATTATTTACAAGGGCGCCCTCTATTTATCTATCTATCTATATGTGTCCTGTAGCTTGGAGATCGTTGGGGCGACATGCTGATGGCTCTTGAAACACAAGATAGTGTCTCTGCCCATCATTGTTGTTGCAATGGGTGATAATGTTCCACTCAGTGGCACCCGTCTCCTCTCTGAGAGAGGCAATTCATGGCAAAGTGCCTTGCCCAAGGGCACACGTACCACGGACACGGGCAGAACCGGATTCGAACCCACGACCTGCAGAACTAACCAAGGTATTGAGTTCGAATCACTAGACCGCTCGGACCCTGACTACCATGGTCTTATGGCTCCGTTTTCAGAGGAACCAGCCTAAATAGAACGGTGGCTTTGCACAATTTCTTAAAAATATGAACAGTTTTTCATTGTTTTCTCGGAACGTAGATAAGGTACTGAGCCGACTTATAGGCCTACACCGGTTGGTTTTTATCATACACATTCTCAATCACACATGGACATGTAACAGTTTTCCAATCATGTAATGCTCTGTCTTCACAACATTTAGATTGTACTTACGATTTTACCCCAAAATGGCGACGCTATTGATGCCGTAATCGAGTATGTACTGAAGACGAAGCCGACTGCTGTTTGTGACATTCCTTTTGCTTCAGCCTGAAAAATTAAATAAATCAAAAGGTATGATACTCGATCGGCCAAAATGTTTTTATTATCGAAAGCAAAAGCGAAAGAGGTTGTTTAATTAAACCCAACTAAAACAGTTCGGAAATGTTTCAAAGTTTCTCGGTCCTCAATTACTGAAAACGGCACCAGTTTTCGCGACCAAAAACAGAAACATGTTTCTGACGTCATTATTGGTTCAACCAATCAACGGCATCTGTTGTCAACGACCAAAGTTGATCATTGGTTGGATCCGCAGTTACGTCAGAAACACGTCTCTGCTCATGGTCGCGAAAACCCCACTGATTTTGTCCCAATTGAGCTTACCTCTGTTGGGTAAAATACGATGATTATAGAATACGTAAGCCAATTCATGAAAACTGCTAATGATATGTTGATAAGTGTAACAATCTGGTGGCGCGTAAATTTGGTTTTTGAGCTCCGCACTGGATTGGCCGAGTCCCTTCCCGCCAAACTGTTTCTCCGTTGCTGATTGGCTTGTGAGATATCTGCGTCACTAGTGGTCGTGTCTTGGGATATCCCGGTGTCCATAATTTCAGTTTCAGTCCAAACATCTGAGGGATTGGTTTCACTGGATGGGTTTCCTGACATTGTTGCTTAATTTTTTTCTCCCTCTTTAACGATGGTTGATTTAACTTTCTTGCTCGTTCCTTGAAGAAAAACACATTAATGTATAACAGTTTATGAATACATGTACAAACTATACTCATAATAACTAAAGTGCCAACTCTCAATACATTACGCCATTCTATAGACCGTATCGAATAGCCGCCATTTCGTGGGGCAGTTTCTTCGTTCCTTGAGGACATGCATGGTTGCACATATTGTGTTTCCATTGTTGAACGGTTTAAGTAACAAAAGGTGCCCCACGAAATGGCGGCTATTCGATACGGTCTATAAGGACTGAATACAAGATTTGGAAACTGCACAATTTTATTTCAAAGTAATGCTACTGTCCTACACTATGAGCAACTAACAATGGAAATTGGGCACAAACCATTGTTATTAACAATGGTTTGTGCCTAATTTCCATTGTTAGTTGCTCATAGTGCTAGCTAGGCTGGTTCCAAAGCTGTACTTCACAGAAAACGATAATAATCTGTTCTACTATATATGGTGTCCCAGAAAAAAAGGCAATCCTGACAAAAATGGTTATAACGGCCAAGATATGGACTTGATGACAGCCAATGATACGTTACCATAAAGTAGAGGCTTAGCCGCTTTCCATCGATACCATGATTGCATTTCTCTGGTAACGCATCACTGAGCACCATTGGCTATCAAGTCCATTTTGTAAGAGACACACCGTACACGCAACATGTACTTAGTGCTACACCTATAACATGTGGTCGTTATGCTATATCATCTAAAAAATTCCAAATGGAATAAATTAATACTACGCCATTGTTTACTTACCATTGACTTGACAATATTCCGCAGTGTGCTGTGCACCGTGCATGTTACACCAATATAATGCACATCTTTCCAACTGTCACTGTGAATCGAAATACTGCGAGTACTTTATTTTATAGAGGTCAAACTTTTGTTAGCATTCAGTTGTTGTGGTGCATGTTCTGCTGAAAAGAGGACGGGGTTCACGGTCACACACTATTAAAACGTCCGGCCAAACAGATTTCGTTGTATAACCTAACAATCAATGACATATAAAATACATCGGCAAAATACTATCCAGAAATGGGAAGAAAACAGGAAATTTGCAAATTTTTAATTTGGATGTCATGTGGAATAAGCAAAACGGTTGGTGTAATACATATATAGTTCCGAGATTGCAAATTAAACCCGCTCCTTGGATATTGTTGCTATGCCTCACACGCTATCATCAAAATGTCCACACACACTGCACAAACCAATGGGACTTTCAACGAAAAGCACAGATTCATTGGAGAAAACCGTAGCACACACTTAGTAAAAGGCCAGTGATACAGAGATGATATATATTCATACAAATTCGCTATCTCACATTTGAACAGCGAATCGCCCGGCCTTGAAACAAAAAATTCACCCGGAACATAACACCGCATACAACATATCGGCAGAAGATCGTGATCAATTTGTTTGTAAAGCAATGCACTTTATAAATTTGAGCTATGTGGGCGCTGTCTGCTAGCTCTGTTGTGATTGGTCGGTGGGTTCGGTTGATTGACAGGTCGGAACTATGCATTGGCTCTACACTAAAAATCACTGAACCGTGTCCATGTGCTTTTGCAATGGTACTTTTTTTCCCGGCTGCCATGATGTTTATAGCCAATTACCATGGCAACACGTCACACTTCGGCTGTCTATTCATACAGTTGTCAAACCCGATTATAATAAGGGATTCTCGGGACTTAGCAGATTACCTCGTTATAACAGGAATCTTGTATTATCAGGGATGAAAATAATGAGAAACAAGGGAATTGGTACATGAAATCTTTGTTATAAGCAAAGGTTAAAAGGTTCGATTCTACATAAATTGAAAGGAACATAGTTCTAATTCAGGCCCAAAACAATTTGAAAACTTTTAAACCTTTCGGTTTAAAATTCAATCAACAGAATAAAAATTGTGTAGTTCTAAACACGAACTCAATTTAAGTAGTGTTTTCTTATAAAAACAACATGGCGGCGCCCATGGTTCTTTTGTTCCATTGAGATAAACATTTTTATCACTAAATACACTAACAATTCATAAAATCAAAAACCTTTTTTTCCCGTTAATATGGGCCGACAAAATTACTCAAAGAAAACTTGAATTTTGCCTCTCTTTTCAAACACGAGAAATTATGATCCCTTTTTCTTTTGCGAGGATGATGTAAAAGCAAATTGGTCAAACATCGCGGGTAAGAAGTGGCGTCTTGACGTCTGGTGACGTAACCTCCTGCTCAAGCCGTTTTCTTGGTACTCGTCTCCTGCGAAATTAAAGGTTGCAGAAAAGAAAAATGCCACGAAAATCGTATTTTCCACATTGCGATGGTTATATACAAACGAGTAATGATGGTTACATACAAACACTCTATAGACCGTACCGAATAGCCGCCATTTCGTGGGGCAGTTTCTTTGTTCCTTAAGGACATGCATATGGTTGCACATATTGTGCTTCCGTTGTTGAACGGTTTAAGTAACAATTGGTGCCCCACGAAATGGCGGCTATTCGATACGGTCTATATTAACTCAATCTTACCCTTTTCCACATCGATATTCCCAAACTCCAAACAGACTGACGAAAATCATGACGAGAAAACACAGTCCTGCCAGGACAGTCGCCGCGAAGCCAAAGCCGTAGTGTCCCGTCAGAGAACCGCCCAATAACGGCCCAATTATCATCCTGAAACCGACAAAGAATAAATAAATTAAAAAATGTCACCAAAACGAGGGTCACAGTGCTTTCTTTTGTGATAAAATTTGCAACTGAAAAGACGCGTGACGTAATACAATGACTCAGCATCTGAATCGAGGCTGCCAGTGTTAATTTGTAATTCGTCAAAAGAGACGAGTTTTGGCGACCATAGCCCGGAAAATCTTTCTTTAATTCCGAAATTGAAAATGTGAAAGTCATGGGGTAAAATATCCAAGAAGTTAGTTTAGTAATCAAATATTTCTTAATTATTAAAAATATTTTTTCTTCAACTAATATTTTCTTCATTCTATACAAAGTTCTTACCCAAGCGAGAAGGCAGCGGTCCATATGCCCGTTATTACGGACGTAATGCCAAGGCTTGACGGGATACCATACCACCTGTAAATAATGCACACCAATCAACTTCCACGCTGTCACTTGTATACGATTATCTACGCCGAGTCTCTTGGGCCTTGGGAGCAAAAGATGTACTTTAGTTCAAATTCTGGTATGAGGCTACACTCCTTTAGCAGTGCTTTGCGCGCCCCACCAGTTTGCGCCGCCCGCTCAAACCACTGCTAAACTTCGCAACGTTTCCTGCGAAGCGCGTGCGTGACGTCACCCAACACAAGTCATCGAATATATATACAGCAACGTCGTCTAAAATTGAAGCCACCGTCCGCCATTGTACCCCACCTAATACAATGCCTTGCCTAGACTGGTCAAACTGTCCTCACTATAGTCTACATCATGGTCTACATGTGTTAAGTGGAATGCAAGCGATCGCATGGACCAGGGAGCAGTCTAGGCCAAGCATTGTTTGTGGGGTACAATGGCGGCCGGCGCGTGGCTTCAATTCTCGTATAGCCAACTGCTATTGCATACTTCATCCAGTGTATATATATATCGATGCAAAAAGTCTGGATGACACTTGCCATGATTGGCCAGATTCTGTCACCTGACACATTTACTGAGTCGGCGTGAGCACGCGCTTCGCAGGACGTTGCGATGTTTAGCAGTCATGGTTGGAGCGGGCACTAACTGGGGGGTCGCGCAAAGCACTGCTAAAGGAGTGTTGTTTGAGGCTATTTCATCACAGAAAACAGAGGAATGAAAATACATATACTGCGTTTTAATTATTTTGAGAATACAACATGTCCGACCAATAATAAAACCCACTTACTCTGCCGATGCGAACATATCCACAAAGCTCGGCATGCTTATTAATCCGATGGCACAACCCCCAAATGGAAGGACCAGTACCTCAAGCAGTTTAGTTCTGTTAAATACAAGGATTGTTAATAGCAAATGTTGAATGAAAGTTCCATTTATAAATGGAGTAAAGACTAAAAGAGAAAATATCAATAATCTGTCAAAATTAATCTTGTGTCTTTGAAAATGAACACGACCACACAATAACTTTTCTTGATAGTGTTTTATAATTTTAATAGGCCAGAGATTCCGAGCGTTGTGAAATTGACCACTAGTTATCTGGAGCGTGGTAATTGCATGGACGCCATTTAGGTGTGCAGAATAATGCAAATTAAGCACGATTGGTGTGCTATAGGCCTACACCTAATTAGTTCAGCGCTCCATGGTCATTTCAAAAATGGTGAGATCTTATAAATCTTCCTCTTAAACAGCTAGTATCCCCCATCCACATTTTTTTTAGTTTTCCTGCTTTTCGGGGAGGTGTATGTTTCTACAACACCATCACGACGTTTTCCCCACCAAAAAGCGATCTTTTGTTTAAAACGCACTCCATTTCCGACCCTTCTCACCCGAAATTCTGAAACGCTCGTCACTTGGTTTGTTTACAAACAGGGTTGTGACGTCATCCTGAGAAGAACACAAAACGGCACGTGCAGTATTGAATGGAAAATA
Source organism: Henricia sp. BOLD:AAB3569 (assembly GCA_037783545.1). Classification (NCBI taxonomy): domain Eukaryota; kingdom Metazoa; phylum Echinodermata; class Asteroidea; order Spinulosida; family Echinasteridae; genus Henricia; species Henricia sp. BOLD:AAB3569. The sequence goes on from JBBELK010000281.1 coordinate 133,113, forward strand.
TACGGAGTATATGTTCATCATGTCCGTTTTTCAAATTACAAATTGTAATTATCTTTTTGCTTACGCGCGCACGACTCATTTTTCTTTCTCTTGGAAATAGAAAGATTTTTCTGCTCTTTTTGTTCATGGGTGTCTGGTAAAACATACAACTACTATCTTCATTATATCCACACAAATTACGCAATTAAACATAGTTCTCTGGAGTAACTTACCGGCCGTACATGATGTGCGTGCGGTGTTGTTTCCCTTCACAACATTTTAGGGATTTTTATTTTTTTGCATACTTTCACAAAAAGGTAAAATGTATAAATTTACACGTATTCCCTTTAATTAAAAAAGGGAACCACGTCAACTTAAATTGTCTACAAAATATTATCTATATGACGATATATATCATCTATACAAAAATTACAAAAATAGTCATTGTTTACACTTTTCTGAAACAAACTCATCATGTATATAAAAACATTAGTGCCAAATTGATAAAAAATCTTGCTAGAAAAATATCTTGTTAGAAAAATCTAATTTTCTTAGTTTAATAATCAAAAAAATGTTGCAATTCACCGGAGCAAATATTTACAAATACTTTAAATCAAGGGCACTATACGGCTGCAGATATGTTTATATTTTTACTTTATCTTCACCCGTTTTTGATACTGTTAACTTGTACAATTTGCGATATGCCCATATTTGTATAAAACCCATTTGTTTTTGTACGTTGTGCAGTATACCGTACGTATGCGCAAGAATCGCTTCATACCGTGGCCGAGTGGTTTGGGTCACTAACTCGCAATACTCGGGTGAATCTTGGGGTTGCAGGTTCGATACCCGGCTGTGGTACCTGTGCCCTTGAGCAAGGCACTTAAACACACTTGCTCCATCCTGTGGAAGGGATGTAAAGTCGTTGGTGCAGTGTGCTAGGTAACGCACTTTAAAGATCCCAGAGCATTCTTTCGTGAAGAGCAAGGGGATTCCCCGGTGTCTCTGGCCGTTTCTATAATGTATATTAAATGGATATTGTTACATGTAGATCATTTACCCGTAATGAAATTTTGTGTCTGCAAAAATGGAACACATGAATACAATGCCAAGTATGCACAGCAGAAGAACAAAAATGTACATATACAAAACAAGACTTTAAATACATACTGCTTAAATTAGCTGAATTTGCTGGAACTAGACAAGAGCTACAAATACTTTCCCTATATGGTTGCGCCCACAAAATACCTTGATTATTTGTGATTAAAGAACAATAGAAAAATATTCATATTTTATTATTGGTAGTACCATCTAATAGAGGCCTACGTTCCTCATCCAAAGAATTCGTCTGTAAAGGGGCAATTGTGGAGCTGGGAACGCGTCTCCTACAGAGCAAAATAGACAAATAAATTCAAATATATTTGAGAAGTGGTCCGTTAGTCCGGGAGCCCAGCAGGATTTAATCATAATTTCCAGTTCAAAAGGTTTGAATTGTGGGATTGGTAGAAGTATCAGGGACATCTTCTAAACGGGCTTTCTTATAGTGCCATGGATGGTGCGTTGGGAGGGGGCAGCCCCTTAAAGTCATAATCGAGAGTGCAAACCCAATTTTAGCACGGATCGTAAGGCCAACATACACTGATTGAGAATTCATTACTTAAGAAAGATATTGTTGTGGGGGGGGGGGGGGGGGGGAGTGGGGGGTGGGGAGGAGTGGGGGGGTTGTGGGTCGTGCCAGGGGAGAGAACCGGGGACCATGGCATCTGGGTAACAATGGGTGGGAGATGGACGTCGGGAGTGCAGTCTACATGGGGTGCAGTGCGCCAGGCTGCAGGGCGAGGAGGGAGGGGGAAGCGCAGGGGGCGGGGCTTACTGTTGAACGTGTGCTTGACCTCCAGGATTTCCAGGCGTTCTTAAGCAGGGTTCGAACCACCGTACACTTTCCTAAGCAGGTGATTTTGCTTTCGTATGGTTATATTGTTTTATTGATGCACTCGTAATTATGATTAAAGGTGCAATTAGTGCTAATTAAAGGCATTCTTAAAGCCCAATTCATACTCGCTCGGCGACCTACGTGCGGAACGCCGAGTAGGGTCAAACAAGTTCAACAGTGCGCGGTCAGTATTAACTCTGCAGCGACTACACTCGGCGAAAGTGCGGCGAGTATGCGGCGAGTGAGTTCGCCGGAGAAGTATGAACCTAGCTTAATAGACTTAATAGCACTGCATATCTTGTTCTCAAATTGTTAATCAATGATTCGTTTGTCCGAACACGTTTTAAATATCTGAACACGTTTGAAATTTGCTCTCCGTAATTTGGTGACCTTTGACCCAATTAGCTTTTGACCCTTTCTTAAGTAGGGTTTACACCACCAGAAATTGTGTGGGGGGGGGGGGGGGGACACATCTCGCCCCCCTATATTTATTTATTTTATTCGGCAAAATCATGGTGCTGTCGAAAAAAAGGGCACTCATCCATTCACCAGCTCATCCGTTCACCAACGCTATTGTTGATTTACTCCTAGCATAGCTCAGTTCAACACAGATCACGACTCACTAAACCGAATTTCAATGGGCTTTTTTAGCCCATTTATTGGACTTACCCTTTTCCGCAGCGATATTCCCACACACCAAATAGACACATGAATAGCATTGTGAAGATGTAGCTTCCGGCTAAAAGTGTCGTAGCTTGGTCAAAGCCAAAACCTTCCTTGAGGACTCCTCCCAAAATGGGTCCTAACATTGTCCTTGAGAAGACAAGAGGGTAAGAACAAATGTTCAAACCTTTTTTTGTAGGATTTTTGTTTGTAGAAACAAATATTCAAAAATGTGGTTGCCCTTCGGGCAGGGATATTTTAAATCTGGTTGCCCGAATTTCATTTCCAGTTGCCCAACACGTTTTACGTGTGCATTGTTCTATGCTTGTGTGTACACTGTATGCATAAGACTGCCAGTACCTCTGCACATTACAACAGTCATCACCACACATAACACCGTGTGGCGCGCTGTTGGGCCAGCCGGTGCGCGACCCGGTCCTCCCTGCCCGGCATATTCCAGACTCAGCCTAGCCACGGCCACGGCCAATATTATAATCTTGTGTGGCACGTAGTACAAAATGCAATCATTGTTCCATGTTGTCCTCATGTCTAGGATTCTGAAACCAAGAGAGTCTTCTTCTCTGATGAAACTTCCGAAAACTCCTTAATTACAGATTAAAGGTAGTTGCCCGTCGGGCTGGTATCATAAAAGTTTTGGTTGTCCGACAAACAAAAATTGGTTGTCCTGGGACGTCGGGCAGCAGATTTTTTTAGCCCTGCACCTAAGTAACAAATGAGATACATTTCTAAAGGATGGTATAGCCATTGTATGGAAGTATTAGATTGATTTTGGGCAGTTTCCCAGGGGGATCCCTCAGGAGGCGGGTTGCGGAGATTCCCCCAGACACACAGTACCCCGTCTAATGGTCCCGCAAGGCCGGCTGTAAACAATAAGACTTCAAATGGTCACGAGGGCACCTAAATCCAATAGAAACTTCTTACCCCAATGAGAAAACTCCACCCCATAAGCCGGATATAATGCTATTTAAGCCAAGGTCATTGGGTATTCCATACCATCTGCAAGAAAAATAGAAATTGTCATTGACACTGTTCGCATTAGAGAAAGATTTGATGAAGATTGGATGACAAGATCTCCTTGTGTGAACACATGGCTCTTTATTCAATGACGTTAAACAGCTTTAATCCAGATCACTTTATTCAACGAAGCAATGTAAGTTTAATGCTTTCTTTGTTAAAAGCGGTTTGGCAAGCCTGGTCACACATGCATAGTTTTTGTGTTAGCGAACGTTAAAAAATTGTACGTGCACATACGGTTTTAAAAACTACATTCAATTGTAAATTTCCTACAGACGTACCATCTTGGACAAAAATAAATACAAGTGGTGTTTGTTACCATTGCTATCGGCACTTTGAGTAAGTTTTTTTTGTCAACAGACTCAAAAAGCAAAATTGGGCCGTAGCAAATGACACATTGGAAAATGAAATAACTGAAAAGCGCATTGAATACTCACTTGGCCGAGTTCAATATGTCAAGAAATGAAGGTACAGATGTCATAGACAAAGTGAATGCACCTATTAGGGTGGACGTCACTATAATAGTCGTATTGCTGTGGGAGAGAAACAAAACAATTTAAACAATGCCAAACTAAGACTCCTTAAAATGATATGGCCTGCGGAAGTCCAGACTAAGTATGCAGGGACTATCTGATCTAAACAAGCTTCTTTGGTATTTTTATAGTTATTTATATACCACATCCAACAGCGGAGGGACCGCCAATTACAGGAATGGGAGCAAGTGTGGTTGAGTGCCTTGCTCAAGGGCACAGGTGCCACAACCCGTCGCGGCCCGGAATCGAACCTACATTCTAGTACTAGCACAGGAACTTAAGTTCGACGCACTAGACCGCTCGGACATATACACCCTACAGTTGATAAAGATTCAGACTTACAATGGAAGTTTGAGATACGGCGATGGCCCAATAAGTAGAAACATTATACATCCGCCGTATAGACCCATAACCATTAGGATTCTTGTTGCGTTCTGTACGAGAACAAAAATTAGGACAAACAAACAAATACTCATCTGTATTTGTTTATAACGATAAAGCCTGTATCCCACTAGGGTTGCGACTGTTTGGCGACATTTGCGACTGTCATTTTGCAGAATGTCTGCAAAGTTTTTGTCAGTTTGTGGAGGTCGTCATGATGTCACGGGAATTTTGAACGTGTTCAAAAGTTTGTTTGCGATATGTGGTCGCCAAGGTTTTGAAATGTGCACCAAATTGTCTGCAGAATGTCTTCAGAATGTCTTTAGATTGTCTTGAGAATAAGGGGGAAAAAATTAATGAAACTATAGCAAAATAGTCAGCAGAATGTCTTCAGAATGTCATCAGACATTTATAAGACATTTTGAAGACTTTTTGCATAAGGCCAAACAAAATAAATGGTTCGTTTACGGTAACGGCCTAAAAAAAATCCAGGTAGGTAGGTAGGAAAATAATTTTATTTTGTCATTTATTTTTACATTTCAGTTCATGCATTTGCGTGTTTTTTTGCAATGTTTGAAACTCACTATTAACACTATTAACCATGTTCATGTACTCATGTACTCATTTCTATTTTGTTTATAAGTCATAAAGAATTGTCTCAATTTGGAAACTGGTAAAATCGGCATTGACTGAAAAAAATAAGAAAGAAAACATATGCCAATACAGAAGGTGGTCAAATCTCTCGCACTTTGTCAGCGGGTACCCCCTTTCAATAAAAGGGCACAATTTAGACCTATAGATCAGTGCTGTTTTGAATGTGAACATGTATTTCAGCAATTTTCAATTTGAGAAGGTATATTTGGTTTACATTTCATTCCATTGTTGTACACTTACTTGCATTTTACCCAGACTGATGAACCTCCGGGTTGCTGGGTGCAAAATCGTCTTTTTTTTCACTCAGTAGGCTCAGTAATGCAAGGTGTACCATAACATTAACAGAGCCGAAACTCACAATTCATGTAAAAACATTGTTTTGAATGTGTCTGGCTGTCGGAATCTAACGAAAATGTGTACATGAATTGTGAGTCTCTGGGTATTAAAATGCATTTGCGAGGCAAAGAGCTTCCTAATTCCAAGTCCAGCTTGTACCCATGGGTAATTTACTCCAAAGAAAACTTCAGCCTGACCCAGAGTTGACTCGGAGGTAAGTTAAGTTTATCTGTTCATTCTTCAAAATACGCAGAAAGAAAGACAGTTCAATAAAAAAACAACCTTAAAATTTAGAATTAAACTTGGCACTGCCTTTTTTGTTTTTTAATTACAGCTCTCGGGGCGTGGCTTCCTTGAGGGAGGGGGCGGGGAAGAGGCGTTACAGACTACGAGTGCTTCAACTTTTGAGATCGTTTAACAACATTGTGCATGTGCAATGTCAAAAAAAACATTTTTACTATCCCAAGAACCAGTTTTGTTTTAAATAGGCCTATTTACCTTGTACACGTGTGGATAATATTAAAAATAATCTAGGCAACATTGATCGTTGAAGACAGGCAAGCGAAAGCGGCCAGTAAAATTGGTTCGTTGCCCGCTGCTTGCCGCATCGCGCGCGGGGATCGCCCCGGCCTGCTGAGCGCAGGGATTGCCCCGGCCTGCTGAGCGCAGGAATTGCCCCGGACTGCTGAGCGCAGGGATTGCCCCGGCCTGCTGAGCGCAGGGATTGCCCCGGCCTGCCGATCATAAGCGCGGTGTATGTAGCGCCCCACGCGCGCATCACACACATGATCACACACCACACACGCACGCGATGCACGAACAGCCGCTTCCGGTTTGCGATGCAGGAAAAGATGGCGCTTGCTGAGGGATTCAGAGTTTAGCCACTCGCTGCAGTCACACACGCGGCACCACTGCACATTTAGCATACACTACATACACAAGCGCCGAATGCCATTGCACTTGCTTGGGGACTAGCACAAGTTTGCTTCACGAAATGAATCAATTGAGGGCGCTGTTTATGCTCGGTAAAAAAATATGGCCCGTTGTACTTTTTTTGTAGAGCAAAAAAAACGGAAAATAAAATACGGAGCGCAAAACAAATAAATTATGGCATGCACGCTCATTAAAAAGCGGAAATCCGCTAAAAACCGGAGATTTCACACCCCTGATATTTAATCTATTATTAACCACCAAAGATTATGGTGGCCCTGGAGGGGCATAATACGGTTGTAAAAAAAGTTTTTCGCGACAGTCGTGAATGTTGTGTGTGATTTTTTTTGTGCGTGAAATTTTACGACAATAAAGATCGTACGTAGCGCTGCGTAGCGGAAAATTCTGCGCAAAACAGGTGTAGGGCCTTCGTGACAGGTATGTTTGTGTCAAATTATAGTCAGCTTCAAGTGCAGAAATTGTTATGTTCGTTGGAAATTATTGCAAATAGGCTAGTGCTCATTTTTATATCAACTTGAAAATTGGCAATAAAAAGTTTGAGGTCGGCAATTTGGCCTCAAAAATTTCAGGTCGGTCGGGTTACCGTAAACAAACCATTTATTTTGTTTGGCCTAATTCCCGCCCATTCTGTGCATGCGCGCAGTCAGTACTGCCATCTTGACAACATCAGACATGAGAGTACATGCCAAGACAAATTTGTTGTATTTGATTCAGTGGGAAGTGCAACTCTGTTCGCGTGCTTGGTCTTGAAACAGTCGCCAATTTCAAGTCTGCAAACAGTCTCGAACTATCGCAGCCCAGTGGGATACAGGCTTTACCACGATAAATAACAACCCCTTTCCCACCGTAGGGTATAGTTGTCACACTCAGTCTGTTCTACAGATACTTCCATGGAAATTGTGCCACCAGGTTGTCCAACTTGGTTCCTCCTGTCAGGGTGTTTGAGCGTGCAACTAGACTATCTGCGTCCTCTCACCCATACACTCTTGGGCTGCGTTCGGGCGTGTACTCTTGTTAACACGAGTATACTCCTGCATGCGCGAACAGCAAGATTAACGACACTCGGGTCAATGAGAGTATGCTCTCGGTACTCCCCAACAAATGGTGCTCTTACTCCTGACGAGTGTCATGTGATTTGTACGAAAATGGCGGAGTATGGGTGGGAGTTTTGGTGAATTTGCTCAACGTGTCAACTGGATAACCGAGACGGCATCGAAGATTCTCACGACTTACGGTCTGTATTTTCTTCAGTTTCTTGTGAGCAATGAAACAGCGTTTTTAGTGCAGTGATGGCAAGAGACAGCCATCTTGACTGATGGCCATTCACGCATGCGGATTTGCCGTTCACGTAATGTGACCCGAGTGCAATGCGCACGCTTTACTCTTGACAACTGCATGCCCGAACGCAGCCCCTAGTTATGCCGAGATGTAGAACAAAGAGCTATTCTAATAGTTTTTTCCCACGTTCTGCATCTCTTTGGAACTCCTTGCCTGGTAGCTGTTTTCCCCCATCATATGACCTGGTCTCCTTTAAAGGCCCTGTAGATGATCTGTTTTTGAGCGATTTTGCGAATAAAACCATTATAAATCAAAAGAAAGACATCAACAAACTCATCCGAAGAAATTTCAGCTTTGTCAAAAAACCATGAAAATCCATATGCGTTTTCCTGGTCTTGGCGGGGTGTTTCAAATATTCGTTCTCAGTTGATCGGGTACGTGGCTTGCGTCATGCACTCTGTGGCGCACATCTGTGTGCGCGGCGCGCGATCCATAAAAATGCATCGCGTTGGAACACGCACACGGAGTACACAGCGCCCATGCATTTTGGACCGCGTAGATGCGAACCAAAAATAAGTAAATCGTTTGCAAACGATCTAAATAATTTCATCTTTACGGATTATTTTCTGGTAAAATTATATCATTTTGAGCGGAAACCTTTCATTGGATAGTTGCTATTAATTCAATCTTTACTTTCAGAACTTTTCCCCTGTAAACTCGTCGATTACTTTTTGGGGTCATTGCAAATGATCCACTGGGCCTTTAAGAGGACATCAATTCCTATTTTCTACTTTCCTAAGTACTTTTGTTTGTGTGTTTGTTTACTCGTTTTGTTTTCTCTGCAGCCCTTTGCCCAGAGTGGCAGTTTTGCCTTGCAAAATAAAAAAAACAATTATTTGTTTTAAAAATTGGGACATTAAATTGAATATTCGGACATTAAATTGAACATTAATGTTACATGTGTACAATCTTCATGTGTGATCGAGGATGTGTATGATAAAAACCAACCTGTGTATAAGTCAGCTCAGTACCTCACCTACGTCAAGAGAAATTGGGCAAATTACTGCACATGGGTTAAAGAAGACATTCAAAATAAAACAAAATTAAACTGTTTTAATTACCGTCTTATCTGCAATGTATCCCCAGAGTACAGATGACAAACCGTACATTGCCGAAAAACCAAGGAAGATTAACCCAACCTGAACCACTGTCAAATCAAGCTGTTGAAAAAGGGAAAAACAAAATTCTGTCCAAAAATAACAGCCAAAGTCAGAAAGAGATTTTTAAGGTATAAATTGCTTGTTTTTATTCTTGTTAAGGTTAACAAAGTTATCTGGAAAGTTAGAATTGTTGACCACCTCTTGTGGCAAGGCTGACTGCACCAGACTTTATAAGAGCCACTGAGGCAGGGCGTGCCACTTCTGTTCTGATCAAGAATGAATGTTTAAATTGATTATGAGATTAGGAGCCGTCCAAAGTTGTCAACATGTTGACATTTCATGGTAGTAACAAAAAAAAAAGTATTTTGTGCAAAATTACCTTTACCACATCATCAAATAAGGCATCTTTTATTTACCTTCTTGAGATGTGGGGACAGCGTAGGGTCTAGAAATCCCAAGGAGATGGCACTTATAAACATAGAAATTAGCGTAACCCAAACAGCAGGGATTTTCAGAACCTGGATCATTGAGCCCATTTTCTCGTTTTTACTACCTTTAAAAGAGGAAGAAAAGAGAAAACAAATTTGACCAACAATTACAAGGGAATTATCAACTGAAGATCATTAAAGGCAGCCAATGTGAAACAATTTTTCACACAAGTTGTTTGTGGGTTCTAAAGGCTGTGATTAACAGTAACAAGAGTGCTGGGCATTTTACAAGTCCACCCGCTAATGTCAGCACCACTACGCACAAGAAGTTAGGGATATTGGTATGTTGTGTTTTGGGAATTACAATTTTTTTTTCTTTTTTCAAATGACTGTTTTCACAAGGTGTGTCTGTCATGCAGAAACAATTGTCTAATCATATGCGCAAAATCGATCAAGCGGAATGCATACCCTCAATAAAATATCTTATTGTGAGTAGTGTACTCCGAATGGGGAGTCAAATTGCCCACTATATACTACTTACCATGGTGAGGCATAAGCATGAAATTGACAACAACGAAGGCCATGTCGACGCCACCGAGTACTATGAATGGAAGTTTGAAACCACCCGCCTGGCAAAATAAACATCAAAATAAGAATGAAGAGTAATTACGGTTGTAAGTCGCTATATAACAAACATGATAATGATATGGATTTATACAGCCCACTTATCCGGGGAATCCCGATCAAGGCGCCTACATTATCATCACCCTGATCATAGGGCTCCATTAAATCACTCCATATACCATCTCAGCTACCTGGGGAGTATACAGCCCCGGCTGCCTTAGGCGCTCAACGGCTAATCAAACACATCAACTTTCGCTGCCCTCTCAGGTACCCATTTTGCTCCTGGGTGGAGAGAAGCAATGCGTGACAAAGTACCTTGCTCAAGGGTACACGCACCATGGATGGACCGGTCCGGGATTCGAACCCACTACCTTTGGAACTAACCTAGGTTTTGAATACGATCGACTAGACCGCTCCGCCACAGTACACCACAAAATGTCTTCGTTCTTTATTCTTGTTGAAAACATGATTATTATTATTATTATTATTATTTCTTTCTGGTATTCATACCAAGGATTCCTCAATAGTGCTCATTGCACTGTCACTCGCAAGCGTGAGGAAACCCATGAAGAATTAGAATTAGAAAGTGGTATTATAAGATGTGGTATTATAAGAGAGATTCGTGAATAACAGAATATGATTACATAAACTAAAAGGCCCACTGTATCATTTGCAATGACCCCAAATTAAATTAACAAGTTGACAGGGAAAACCTTACTCAAAGTAAAGAATAAACTGGTAGCAACTTTCAATGAATTGTTTCCGCCCAAGATGATATAATTTAGAAAATGACTAATTTTGTGAGTCCGAGTGACAGGGATAAAAACCCTCCTGGGTTGTCAATTAACAACCTTGGGGATTTTTAGATGTGTTTGGAGTCACGGAATGAACCTGTTTTTCCAGATGTCTTCCCCAAAATCAGGGAGGGTTGCGCAGCTCTGTCTATAAACACCGGCAGCAACTTTTAAAATGTTGGCCGAATGGTTAACCAGTTAAAGAACAGTCAACCAGTTTACCAGTTAACAAGTTAAGAATTTCAAACCGGTAACTGAATTAAATAAATTCCCAATTCTTTTGCTAAAGATGAACTCACAACAATACTCACAGAGTAGAGTAAACCACCAACTCCAGGGCCGATCATTGCACCAATACCAATGACCATTTCATTCAGACTCTGAAACGTAAATCACCCAAAAAATAGTAAATCGATCCGAGACATTTCTGATAAAGCACACGTTGAGGTCATGTAACTTAGGCCAAACAAAATAAATGGTGTGTTTACGGTAACCCGACCTACCTGGAATTTTTAAGGCCAAATTGCCGACCTCAAACTTTTTATTGCCAACGAACATAACATTTTCTACACTTGTACATGAACATGTTTAATATTGTTAATAGTGAGTTTCAAAGATTGCAAAACAACACGCAAATGCATGAACTGAAGTGTAAAAAAAAAAGACAAAATACAATTATTTTCCTACCTACCTACCTGGATTTGTTTTAGGTCGTTACCGTAAACGCACCATTAATTTTGTTTGGCCTTATGAATGATGAGGTGCCATCTCACTGTTAGTTTAACCACGGTTTTACGTGGCGAAGGAAACTCTATGCGCTGAAAATTACTCCAAGTGCGAAACCACAGAAGAATAGAGTCCTAAAGTGAAAATGTCACCCTTTGTGAGTTGGTAAGTTTACTGGGTATACACTAAAACCAGTGAACTGTTTCCCTGCACTTTAGCAATGGACGTTTCAGATTACCAGTGAGATCCGGTTACCCTGATACTGCAGCACAAGGTAACGTTTTACAAGAATTAGTCCAATGCGCACACGGCTCTTGACAGATTTTGACTGGATCTTACCGTGACAAAGCCTACGTTGTCTGGGAATGTGTATGCCAAAATTGCGGTAGCAGCCGTGTCCACCATCGCGACTCCCATTCCGGAAATTGCTCGCAGAACGAAACAGAAGACAGTGAACGTGGTTTCTGAGTTAATATATTCTAGAACCCTAAATGAAGAAATAAAAATAATGGTTAAACCAACAAACCATGTCCAAAAAGTTTGGGGTGGATTGTATTAAAGGGGCTGTCTAATTCTCACGGTTCTACAGTGTAGTATTTTTCAAGACCGCCTCCCTTGCCCCAAAATACTACTTAACATTACCATGAAATGTCAACATTTTACAGTGCATGTAAAGTCCTACGCAGCCCTCGACCCCCCTTCCCCCTTCCTAAGCTTTGTAGAACTGTGAAAATGGACAGCCCCTAAGCAGTTAAAGGCTGGTTTCTACCCTCGGCCAACAAACTTGGGACTCACTAAGACTAATTTATAAGTTTGCTTGCAATAGTGTGGTCTTACAGCCTGCATACAAAACTTAATCACCATTGGACTGGAAAACAAACCCTCAAACTATCATGATGGACTGGTGATTTTGATATAGTTGTTCTTCTGACTTTCTACTGGTCTTGGACCACATAACCACTCGAAATTTCGACCACTGCCCTTTAGAAACTCACCCAAATAAAATGCAACAGCCTCCGCTGATGAATGCTCCCGATAAAAACATGAAACGGGCGCCAACAGCTGGCAGCTACAGAATAAAAATTGGAAATTGTTTAAGGTTTAGCTTTAGAAAACAATGTTCTGACATTTGCAAAGTCACACAATTTTAATCAACCAAGTCGTTCCAACTGTCCAATGCCATGATTCTGACTAAGGTGTTATCTTTTTAGAAGATAACGTTAACTGAAGATGAATTTCTGTGTCTGCACACACACTTTTTTTGACAATGGCACCCTCATGTGAACAAAGCTAGGCCCCCGACTAATGTGGTACTATTACAGTGCAATAGAGCCAGGGAACCAGCCTAAATAGGACAATGGTTTCACACAATTTCTTGAAAGCATTGACAACTAGTTCTTCATTGTTTTTTCAGATTATAAATGATGTACTCGGCTGACTTATTGGTTTTTATCACACACATCCTAAACCGGGATCCTAAATCACACATGTAGAATACAAGCTTTAAACAAATTTTTTGCCAAATTCACAAGTTTAATTTATTTATCGCATAAAAGAAATGTTTTCCCCAAAACTTACAATTTTTCCACAAACTGGAGACGCCACAAAAGAAAAAAATGAGAAGATACTGAAAATAAATCCCACAGTTATTGAAGAGAGACCTCGCTCCTCAGCCTGAAAAAAAAATAACAAACAAAAAAATTTAATAAGACTATAAAAAAAAGGCAAAAAACAATAGCCTTCATTTTTTTACTAAAATTACAGTAATTATGTGAAATGAAACATGAATTTATCACCTCAAGAGGGAAAAAAGGCATCATCAGAGAGAACGCCGTCACATCAGCGAGGGTCGATAATATCACACTCAGGAATGTAATCTTCTGATGCCATGTTAACTTTGGGGATTGTTTTGTTTCTTCATCATTTGGCGACAAGACAGTGTCATTTTGCTGGATTGAGGATGTAGGAGGAGCTACTTCGGTATCTGGTGCTTCTGATTGGTCAGGTATGATATCACCTTCATGAATAATGGATAAAGTGGGCGGAGCTCCGTCTTCAATTGGCAGAGGTTTTGCGTCCATGATTCTGAAATGACAGGAAATAAATGGAAAACATTCACCAAAAGTGTTCTGATTTTATTTCATGTTAAAAAATTTTTCATGTTAAAAAAATAAGAATTGGAATAGAATAAGCCTTGGAACTAAAGTTAAAGTGGGTTTTCTTCAGTCAAATTTGACCCACTTTTAAATATAAAATGAGGCAAAATGTTCAGAGCTCATTTTACTAGGTATTTGAAAAAAACCTTAAAAAAACCTTGCACAACTCATATTCATATAAGCCTAGCATATGGGTCATTCTATAAATTTGGGGTCCACTTTTTCTGTCCCCGTTACATCTGACATCTTGTAAAATGTTGTATTTTGTAAATATTCTTTAAATGCCTTCTATTTCAAAGAGTGATTACATAAAATACAATTCATAAAAATATGGTTTGAAGGCATTTTTAATGATACTTGTATGGCAAATAGCAGTATGTCAGGTGTAACGGGGACAGAAAAATGTCACACGTTGGACCCCAAATTTATAGAATGACCCATATACATGTAGTACTATTACTATAGTATTAGGCCCTATATTTGCAAGGGAAATAATTGAGAAGTTCACCATGCTTCATATTCAGACCTCGTGTATAAACACGAGACTGGCTAAAAAGTTTCTACATAATCAGGAACTAGTATTTTCTCACAAAATCTTCAAATTTTCTCGCTCCTAAATTTGGGTTTTTCCATCAAATATGCACTTACTGATGCTTGATGAGTCATTTTCAAGAGAAAAATTCTGACGAACTTCTCGTGGGACGTTTATTAAGATTTAAATGTCTTATTATGCACACAATAATTTGGACTTGTAAAAGTTGATAGCCCCGCCTAGACCCCAAGGCCAATGAAATTAGATTACTAGTTTATCGTCAGCGCCCGCAAGTGATTTTGACCCCGCACGCCGCACCAAAAAATGTCATTATTTTTAAGAGCCTTGGCTTAAATAATCAGTTTCTATAAATGGCAGTTCGTGTATGTGTAAAGGGTTGTATTTTTGCTAAATACAACCCTTTTTAATAAATGGTTGACGAGCAATCTAATTTCATCATTGGCCTCCCTAGACCATTGTGTAGACTAGTCGTGCATACGTGCACTGCATGTTTGCCCATGGTTTGCCTGAAGCACTAAAGTTACTCAGGCCATTCCTCCATGCTCAGGCTGGCCTTACTTTTATTAAAAAGAATACCGAAATGTACAAATAAAACACTTACATTCAAACAGAATTCCGACACAGAATGCCTACACACGGTTGACCGTTGATGGGTTGACGTCGAATTATTACAGCGGACGCGTCGGCCGGACGGAGCGGAGACGAGACGACGGCCGGCGGTGTGGCCAGTGCTGTGGATGGAGCGGAGCACCGCGACCGGACCACAGGCAGGATTGCACAATCAATGAAGGGCGCCACCAATTGGCTAGCTATATATAAACATTTCTTTTTTAGTCTCGATAGACTGGTTTCCGCTCCACATATTTCACATACAATGAATGATTACGAGCCCGGCAGCCGACACGTCGAAAGGACGTCATGCGTTTATTTTTAGGAGCGCAGCTCATTGGTTGCAGCCCATAACTGTTAATTTTCAAAGCGCACTGTGCTTCGCCTTTGCTATGGAGCTGCGTATTTCGTGGCACGAATTTGGCCTCACGCGCGCATTGACGAGCTGTGCCTTTAAAGCTAAAACAGTATAGTTTATAGCATAAAGGGCCTTATTTGCCGAAGATGCCATGAAATTAACAACAAGCTAATATTTTACGAAATCAAAACGAAAAGCAAGCATCGAAGCTGAAAGCAAGTCTATATACTCAAAACCAATCCTACACGTATTTCCCGGCTGTGAGCGAACTTTCATCTTACGCACAGTACAGACGCGTCAGACGCATGGTGTAGGAAAGATGTTTTTCATGGGGTCCGGTAAAACATACAACCACACAACTACTAGGCATATCTCTGGCTTTTTGTACGAACAAACTTCAACAAACATCATAACAAAAAAAACACCAACATAGACAGTTTTCGTAGTTTTTGCCTGTAAACATAATTATGAAGCTGACAATCGTGTTTACTTATCTTTCTCAGGATTGCGTCACGCGTCACTCGCACATCATTAATATACCTAATGAGCGTTTCAGAAAACGCGAAAACCGCACCTTTGCTTGCGATTTATCTACTGAAAATGGGCAGTTTAAAATAAATTGCGGTATGAGCCGGCTAGAGGAATTATCGAAAAAGGTGCAAATGCTGGATTTTTCATTAAGGGGGATATTAGCTGTTTAACTATACGTATTTAAAACTATTATTGAAAAAATGGACCGAGATTTCGCTACCATGCATTAACGCAGATTTGGCCAATCACCAGCCAATTGGCTGATAATAACCGCGGAGACTGGTCATTGGTTGGACCAATGATGACGTCACAAACATGTTCCTGGTTATTGTCACAAAAACATGGCCCTGATTATCAGGTTTATCATCATACTCACGGGGTTATTTTAAGCAGTGGAGAAGGTCCTAGTAGAAGGAAAAACACGCCGGTACAGAAAGCTCCAATGATGATCATAATCCTCGTTGCTTTCTGATTTTTAAATTGATTAAAATTACGTAAATCACAGAAAATAATCACGGAAACTAAATTACGAAAAATAACAAATTACTGAAAAATCACGGAAAAACAATTAACCACGGACATTTCTTTGGTGGTGGAAAGGGCTTATAAACACACATTAATAGACTGTTCGTCGCCTCATTATTTCCAACAATTTTAAATCACGAAAAATTGCGTAAATTATGGTAAATCATGGAAATTCACATAAATCAGGGAAACAACCACGGAAAGTGGGACAATATTTAAAACAAATCACCCGAATTACA
This sequence comes from Henricia sp. BOLD:AAB3569, assembly GCA_037783545.1. Taxonomy (NCBI): domain Eukaryota; kingdom Metazoa; phylum Echinodermata; class Asteroidea; order Spinulosida; family Echinasteridae; genus Henricia; species Henricia sp. BOLD:AAB3569. The sequence continues at coordinate 149,559 of JBBELK010000281.1, forward strand.
GTCTAACTGCAGTGGTCTCGTCTCACCTTTGCGTCGGCAATGGCTCCCCACATCACGGAAAATATAGCGTAGGAAAGACCGAGGCTCATAAACATTAAACTGGTGCCCATTATGCTGAAATCAAGCTGTTCAAAAAAAAAAAAACTTTAATAAGGTAACATGTCTCGCCAGCTAGTACAAATTGTCAACTAGCCACTGCGACCTGGTCATGCATTTAAATCAAGTAAAATGTCTCGCCAGCTAGTACAAATTGTCAACTAGCCATGCACTAGCTGCGACTTGGTCATGCATTTAAGCAAGTAACAGGTCTCACCAGTAAGTAGAAATTGTCAACTAACCACCGAGATCTGGTTCAATGCGTCCTAATTCCCATACCAATGTCCAAAAATAACAAGAGTAATGTGTCTTGGCGCTTTGTGAAATCGGCTCTGGGAAATTGAACTACACGTCTTACATTTTGCCAAAACAGATACTCTTACCTGTTTCAAGTGAAGCGACAAAGTTGGATCGATGATCGATAAAGAAGTAGAACCAACAAGTACGACACTTAAAGTCACCCAAATTGCCGGGATACTCAACACCTGCCGCAGGGAACCAGTCTTCTCATGTTTGTTCCCTGTTTAAAAGTCGAAAATACCAACCCGTTAAAACAATAATTATTTGCACATATACCCAGATTTTCAAAAGAAATTGTAAAATTCCAAGAATTTATGTTCACAAGTAAGACAGACCACACATGCAGAGTTAATTCAATAAAGTGTAGTACGTCATGGCGCCATTTTAGTAAGCAAACTAGACGCGCCCCGTGCCTGTTTTGCATGCCTCTCGTAGTGCAATGTGTGTTGTGGCGAATACAGTACTAGAGGCAAGCATGTCAAACAGACACGAGGCGCGTCTAGTTTTCTTACTAAAATGGCGCCATGACATACTACGGAAATCAGGGTAGAGTGGTCTATTTTGCGCCCACGGTTATGTTTGGTTCACACTTAGTCTGGTACCCGGACCAAAAATTGTTTGACTAGACTGAATTATTCAGTCGTTGTATGTGGAATATGTGGAGCGGGAACCAGTCTAGTTCACACTGCACTGCATATCTAGCTTTTAGACCTTCTAAAATTAGAATGTACAATGTTTAACGATTTTTTTTTTCTGACAGGTCAGATAAAAATACAATATTTTAGTTCAGATTGTTTTACCTTGCTCGGGCATTAGGAAGAAATTGACTGCATCGATCGCAAGCACAAAACCTCCAAGAACGAAAAAGGGTAGCCTGAACCCGCCAGCCTGTTGCGGTTAATTTAAAAAGAATAGAATAATCTTTAAAAACCTTATCTTTAAAATAAATATTTGAGTTATTTATACATATTTTAAAAATCTAAATTCTAAAAACAAGCCGTCTTACCTAGCGTCTTCTATTGACTCGTGTATATTTTCTTGCCATAGCCAAATTGAATTTGGACACGATCGTTTTCTACGTAAAGCGGGCCTCCCACTGTGCGATTTGTGCCACGAATTCCCCACGATTCGGTACGATTAGCTACGATTTGGTACGATTGTGTGTAGAGTCTATAGGCAGTCTCCGATAATCGTATCAATTCGTAGGAAATTCGTGGCAAAAATCGCACAGTGGGAGTCCCGCTTAAAGCGGGCCTCCCACTCACTGTGCGATTTTTGCTACGAATTAGGTACGATTAGCTACGATTTGGTACGATTGTGTGTAGAGTCTATAGACAGTCTCTGGTAATCGTACTAATTCGTAGCAAATTCGTGGCAAAAATCGCACAGTGGGAGGCCCGCTTAAGTGCCGAAGAGCCGTTTCGAGAGTCAAAATAAAGGAATTTATTGGTGTAGTGATGTGCGCGCGCGCGCGTTGTTGATACGCGCAACGCGCATTAGGGCAAAATGGCCGCTAAAATGGCCGCCAAAATGGCCGCTCTATACTGCGTGTCTGGTGAATAGAGTTATATAAGCCGTTACGGCTTATATAACTTTATGGTCTGGTGGTAATACTTTTTGTACTACTCACGTTATACAGCAATCCGCCAACAGCCGGTCCTACGGCGAACGATAGGCCAGCAGTCATTTCGATCAAACTCTGTAGGGTAAAAGCAAAAATCTTGTTTTTAGGAGTCAACCCTACACTGCCGTGATCAGCAACAATCCATGACTGGGCGCAATACTCGTGTTGGATGATCAGCACACTCCTTTATCAGCCTGAGTGTCTGTATACCAGAGGTCTTTAACCTTAAACAATGATATGATGATTAATTGCCTACGAAAATCTTGGTCAAGCTTTTACCGTGCTAGTGCTGGCCACGTTTTTGGCTTTATCTAAAAGGGAATTACGCGCGTTTCGATCGCCAAGAATGCGCACACAGGAGCAATTTTGTACCAGAAATAGCGTCTGCTTGGATTATAGTCTATAAGAATTGTACAAAGTAGAACTTTACCACAACGGTGCCGACATTATCCGGGAAAGCATACGCCGAAATGGCTGCCGATGACGTCCATACTGCTGAAGTGCCAAAGCCCTCCACGATGCGTATGGCAAAGGCGAACGCAGTAAACGTCGTAGTGTCAGGCATATCGATAACAAAGCTATACATGTACAAGAATAGTCAAAAACGGTCAGGGCCCTACATATACAAGACTTTACAACACAATGGGTCTTAGTCGAAACAACGGTATTCTTTAGAGCGTTTGTCCATCGGTTTCCTTGCTCTATGGTTTGTCCTTTTGTGGCAGGATTCGTCTGCTAAAACATTCATTTTTTGGCTAAAAGATCCAGTCAAGCTTTTTTAATTTTCTGAATTAAAGGCATAATTTAGAAATACACATTGTACAAATTATCAAAACAACACAATGCTGCTATAAAAAAAAGTTCGAATGGATAAAACAACATTTCTTACCCAAACAAAATATTACACCCACCAGCAATAAAAGTACCCGCCAGAAACAAGAATCTGGCGCCAATTATAGGTATCTGTAAGCAAACATGGAAACAATAAGCAATTTATCCTATAACTTAATATAACAAAATAGTGGACAATTGGGGTTCATTACCGCGTATGCACGGACACCCAGGATTTTCATTTTGATGACATATAAACCATGTCAAAATGACAGTTTGATGATGATAAGGGAAAATTAGGAGGAAAATGTGTCATGAATTTACTGACTGGGAGGAAAAATTATAATTTTTGAAAGTTGTCCCATAGGTTTAGCGCATAGAATCTTCCGTGCATGGTAATCTTTCCGTTCTTGCATTAACAGCCTAACTTTTAAGCCAAGGTAGCGGTTATATACGTGCAATGTACGAATACCCAACTTACCACTTTTCCCCAGATTGGTGACCCGATAGTTGAGGACACAGAGAAAGCGCTGAAGACGAGTCCGATTAAGGTTTGCGACATTCCCTTCGATTTAGCCTATGAGAGAGAAAAACCGAACATTCTTTATAGTGTTCGGTTAAACTGCTCAACGAGCCCATCATTTCATTTCGCCAACATATAGTACATATACACAGGTTGAATAGAAAATAAAATGTACGAGTGTTCACTAGCTCACTTTTGTTATACGATTTTGACTCACCGCAATTGGGAAAAACACGGAAATAATCGAGAATGCCATTGTGCTAGTGAAAGTTGCAAGAGCTGCACCCGCGAAGGTGAACTTCTGATGACGTGTGTAAGGGGCGGAGCTTCCTTGGTCACTCCCACTCGTCTTTTTTGTTTCACCAGTGTCTTCATATCCGTTGTCTTTGGGGGTAGGCGGGGCCTCATCGGTGGGAGGGACATCTGCTTCGGCGCTTTCACTGAGTCGTGTTTCTTGATAGCTTCCTCCGTTCTCGTCCTCCATAGCTCCCGTAGGAATTCTTGCACGTTTTTCCACGAGAAATTAAGCAGACTGTAAGCAATGAAAACAGCTCATTCCAGAAATATTTTCTCCATAATTTACGAGATATAGAAAATACGCGAGATTTACAACTAAAACGAAGGGAGAAGCGATGGTGTTGGCTTATACCACTGACCTAATATACAATGGACATTTTAGCGACTCCCTGAATAAAACAAACGTCCGCCATCTTGCTACAGGCCAAGCAACGCCTTTCCAAATTGCCTTGCCTAGACTGCTCCCCGGTCCTTTCGCTCGCTTGCATTCCACTAGACACATACTCCAGCGAAGACGGCGTAACCAGTCTTGGCAATGGAGTGTTGCTTCAATGTTTGCACATCTATCTGTTGTCAATGTCCATTATATAGAGGTCAGTGGTTTATACCGGTCCCCAAAGCGCAATGATTAAAGGACGGGAAACCACTCTACCCACAATGTCCAATAACCGTTTTTCGGTGATGCGAATTTGTGAAAGAAATGCATAATTAAATGTGTCCCACGTGTCTCAAGATCATTATCTTACCGGGAGAATCAGATTGGCGTAGTGGTTCTTTCCTCGCCTTAGCTTCGACCTCAGTGGCCCTGGTTCGAATCCTTCCCGAGTCAGTGTGTGGATTGGGTTCTCAGTCCCTGCTTGATTACGTGGGTTTTCCCACACATTAATTTGTATAGACCTTATGCACGGCAGCCATGACAGAGGACAGGTTTTCATATTTAAATGGTGTGACAATAGATCCACAATGTGCCTTCTCGTGCATGACGCACTGTGACAATATGACTGCCCTCTGTCATGGCCGCCGTGCATAAGGTCTATAGGGGTTTTCCCCCAACCTCTAAAACTGATAATTTCTTCCTGTTTTTTCGCACTTCAAAGTTCGTGGCCAAGCCGAAGAACCTCCTATACATGTGACTATATGGCAATGACTTAAACGAGCGTACGTGTTCAGACAAATTGATTTCGTTTTAACCTAACAATCATGTGAAATTTCTCCCCAAAATACTATCCATGGGAAGAAAACAGGAAATTTGCAATCTCCAATTTGGATGTGGAAGCAAAAAGGTTGGTGTGATTTACTTCACGGAACCAGATAAATTAGTTTACAAAACATCAGTGGACTTTTCGACGATATCCTTAAAAATATATGGATTGGAAACGCGAAATTTCAGAATGGTAATGAGAAAAATATGACAACTGATATGGTATAATAAACATCTCAACACCCATGGGGAAAATGGGCGAGTCAAACTAGTGATCTGGTCACGTACTTTTAAGTTAGTTGGCTAATCTTTAAAAATCCAAATTAGGGATCATACAAAATAGAAGGTCATCTTACCTCAGTAATATCAGACACAGCCGTACGTATTACCTCAATGTTCGCATAGCCATACGCTGTTGTATACACACTGGGTCACCTATTTCCACTGTAAAGTTTTGTGGTCAACGCACAGCCAAGCCAGAACGCCACAGTGTGTTGGTAAATGGTTCGGTTGTCACACATAAAGGCAAACAAAATATTCCAAGAGCCGAAATGGTACTCCACGTTTGTTGTTCGATCACCGCGGCTATTCATGAAATTGAAAATCACCAAAGGGTGTTCGCGCCGCTCGAATGATTTTGCACAGTGTAGAACTTGGGTATGTTTTTGCGACCATAAGCAGAAACATGTTTTTAGACGCAATCAGTATTTGATCAATGATCTGTTTTAGCCATTAGCAATCAAGGTTATCCATTGGTAAATACATTAAGTGGCCAATAATGTTTAGAACCAACACCACGACACACGTTACACGTTCTATATAGTCATGACCATGGCCATTTATATTTCTTTGGCGGGCACGCTTGATTGCTCTTCCAAGGCATTGTGCTTGAAAAAATATCTTTAAAGGAATTTTAAATAAATTTTAATAAATTAGGGATTTCCATATTTCAGGTGATTGCAGCCAGACGGCTGTTGCTCTTTTCCAAAAATGATGTTTATAGCTAGCCAATTGGTGGCGCCCTTCGCCGAGATATTTGAGCGTGACCGTCACGCGTACGCACTTACGCGCGTACGACGTGAGCTCATGAGCTATTTAGTATTTGAAGGGCCAGGGACGGCGGAAATCAGGAGACAAAATAATGCCTTTCGTTTCGGTTTCCTTTAGAGTCAATACAACAAATGAAAACTAAAGTGAACCTGTATGTTTACCTTCTACTGATGTTAATACACACACCCAGTTTATCACATGTTGAAATTGACTTTACAGTTTTATGCAGAGGTTGTTTTTATGCGTGTGCGTGAGGCCGGTGAGCATGGTGAGGGACGGTAGTACTATTTACCGGAAAACACCGGAAAACACCAGAAAACACCGGAAAACATACTAAATACCGGAAAACATACTAAATACCGGAAAACACCGGAAAACAGTATTTTATGGTGTTTTCTGCAGGTAGTGGGGGTGGTGTTATTAAGTGCTTTCGGGTGTTTTCCGGTATTTAGTGTGTTTTCCGGTGTTTTCCGGTATTTAGTGTGTTTTCCGGTGTTTTCCGGTATTTAGTGTGTTTTCCGGTATTTAGTATGTTTTCCGGTGTTTTTCGGTGTTTTCCGGTATTTAGTGTTTTCCGGTATTTAGTATGTTTTCCGGTGTTTTCCGGTGAGTTTTCCGGTGTTTTCCGGTATTTTCCGGTGTTTTCCGGTGTTTTCCGGTATATAGTATCACCCGTGAGGGACGGACAATCAATAAAATTGACAAAAACTAAAATATTTTACATGCATTTTCAAATATTAATTCTTGAAAATGTGATGGCACAGTGTGCCCAGCCAATTTTATTGTGTGTTAATTGTTGTAATATGATTGTAAAATATGAATATTTCTTTACCGTTCGAGGTATTAGGCCTATTTTGATTAATTTAAGAAAGTTTGAAATGTTCATACAGTGTTAATACCAGTTTTCATGGTTTTGGATCACGCTCATTTCTCCTCTAGGCCGGTCTCTGCTCCGATCCACTGATCCTCCATCCAGTCTCGACTGCTCGAGGTCCACGGTCAATATGTGTGTAGGCATTCTGTTCCGGAATTCTGTTTAAATGTAAGTGTTTTATTTGTACATTTCGGTATTCTTTTAAAAGTGAGGCCAGCCTGAGTTTAGTGCTTCAGGTAAAGGGCATTGCAGTGCATGACAGCAGCTACCTCCATGATGACAGCCACTCTGGCTGCACGACTAGGCTATGAACTTTAGTCATTGACATGTTTGACAAGTCAGAATGACTTATTGATTGTGTGCATGATGAGACTTAAAGGTAGAACACATGATTGGTATCTCGAGGAATCAGAAATGTTCACAGATTAACACATAACTTACACAATATAAACACGATGACGGTAGAAAACTTCCCCAGAAAGTGTATAGTCATTTTATATTTCAAAGTCAGTCAAATTTGACTGAAGAAAACCCACATTAACTTTAGTTCCAAGGCTTATTCCATCCCAAGAACCCTCTGGCAATGAGAGACCCCTCATTTTATTTAAGAGTTTTAACTAGACACTGACAAGGTTACCTCGGCTCGAATTTTTTCATGTGGTGTAATCTTTTAGAGCCGAGGTTACCTATGAACATGAACACGCTATCTGAAAATAAGTTATTTTCAGATCACGTCTGGTAACCAATGCGCATTGGTATTCCTTTGTACACAGACTAGACACAGTATATTTTTGAACACAAGACAAAAACGGCTAGGCTGTGAGCATACCGGTTTGTTTCGCTGGAATTGTTGGCTAAATATTCATCGTGGCTGGTTATTTCCCTCAAGGACCTGCGTAGTGGTTATGCCTGGCAAGGTTTGGGTGAGTTTTAGGAGGAATTAGTGTGTCACGGTGAGAAAATGACAATTTGTTTTGTCCTGTTTTGTGATAGCGAGTTCATGTTCTTAAACCTTCTCAGCTCTACTGGTGAAAAGACCACATCCCAATGAAAAATGATAAAGCAAGAGCTGAGATTATCTTAGCTAGGTTTTAACATGAAATAAAATAAATTTGATCAGAACACTTTTGGTGAATGTTTTCTATTTATTTCCTGTCATTTCAGAATCATGGACGCAAAACCTCTGCCAATTGAAGACGGAGCTCCGCCCACTTTATCCATTATTCATGAAGGTGATATCATACCTGACCAATCAGAAGCACCAGATACTGAAGTAGCTCCTCCCACATCCCCAGTAAATGACACTGTCTTGTCGCCAAACGATGAAGAAACAAAACAATCCCCAAAGTTAACATGGCATCAGAAGATTACATTCCTGAGTGTGATGTTAGCGACCCTCGCTAATTTTACGGTGTTCTCTCTGATGACGCCTTTTTTCCCTCTTGAGGTGATAAATTCATGTTTCATTTCACATAATTACTGTCATTTTAGTTATAATTTTTTTAAATGAAGGCTATTGGTTTTTGCCTTTTTTTTTTAGTCTTTTAAAAATATTAAATTATTTCATTTGTTTATGTTATTGTTTGTTTCCAGGCTGAGGAGCGAGGTCTCTCTTCCATAACTGTGGGATCTATTTTCAGCATCTTCTCATTTTTTACTTTTGTGGCGTCTCAAGTTTGTGGAATAATTGTAAGTTTTGGGGAACAAATTATTTTATGCGGTAAACAAATTGAAAATGTGGATTTGGCAGAAAATTGTTTAAAGCTCGTTATCTACATGTGTGATTTAGGATCCCGGTTTAGGATGTGTGTGATAAAAACCAATAAGTCGGCCGAGTGCATCATTTATAATCTGAGAAAACAATGAAGAACTGTCAATGCTTTCAAGAAATTGTGTGAAACCATTGTCCTATTTAGGCTGGTTCCCTGGCTCTATTGCACTGTAATAGTACCACGTTAGTCGGGGGCCTAGCTTTATTAACATGAGGGTGCCATTCATCTTTAGTTAACGTTATCTTCTAAAAAGATAACACCCGAGTCAGAATCATTGCATTGGACAGATGGAACGACTTAATTTATTAAAATTGTGTTACATTGCAAATGTATTTAAGTAATTTCTGAGCATTCTTTTCTGAAGCTAAACCTTAAACAATTTCCAATTTTCATTCCGTAGCTGCCAGCTGTTGGCGCCCGTTTTATGTTTTTATCGGGAGCATTCATCAGCGGAGGCTGTTGCATTTTATTTGGGTGAGTTTTTAAAGGGCAGTGGTCAAAATTTTGAGTGGTTCTAGTGGTCCAAGACCAGTAGAAAGTCAGAAGAACAACTATATCAAAATCACCAGTCCATCATGATAGTTTGAGGGTTTTTTCCCAGTCCAATGGTGATTAAGTTTTGGGACACTAAAAATCCTGCATACAGGCTGTAAGACCAAAGTGCAAGAAAAGTTATAAATCGGTCTTAGTGAGTCCCAAGTATGTTGGCTGAGGGTATACAAACCAGCCTTTAACTGCTTAAAGGCACAGGCTCGTCGGCAATGCGCGCGCGTCAAATTCGTCCCTCGAAATACGCAGCTCCGTGTCTTTGCTACATGGAGCTGCGTGTTTCGTGGCACGAATTTGGCGCGCGCATTGCTGACGAGCCCCTGCCTTTAAGGGGTATCCAAATCTGCCAACATTTTCACGGGTCTACAAAGCGTAGGAAGAGGGAGGGGGGTCGAGGGCTGCGTAGGACTTTACATGCACTGTAGAATGTTGACATTTCATAGTAATGTTAAGTAGTATTTTGGGGAAGGGAGGAGGTCTTGAAAAATACTACACTGTAGAACCGTGAGAATTAGACGGCCTCTTAATACAATCAACCCCAGACTTTTTGGACATGGTTTGTTGGTTTAACCATTATTTTTATCTCTTCATGTAGGTTTCTAGTATATATTTCCTCAAAAACCACGTTTATTATCTTCTGTTTCGTACTACAAGCGTTTTCCGGAATTGGATGCGCGTTGGCGAATACGGCGTCTGGTGCAATTTTGGTATACACATTCCCCGACAACGTAGGCTTCGTCACGGTAAGATCCAGTCAAAATCGGTAAAGAGCCGTGTTCACATTGGACTAAGATTTTTTTAGCCACTAATTCTAACATTCCATTGTAGTAATAGACTATGAAAGTGTGACGTCATCAGGTTAACTGGATCTAAACATTCACTGGTAATCTGAAACGTCCATTGCTAATGCGCAGGGAAACAGTTCACTGGTTTATGTGTAGACCCAGTAACCTTACCAACTCACAAAGGGTGACATTCTCACTTTAGGACTCTATTCTTCTGTGGTTTTGCACTTGGATTAATTTTCAGCGCATAGAATTTCCTTCGCCACGTAAAACCGTGGTTAAACTTACAGTGAGATGGTACGTCATCATTCATAAGTTACATGTCTTGAACGTGTGTTCTATTATGACATTTTGCTATTTTTGGGGTGATTTACATTTCAGAGTCTGAATGAAATGGTCTTTGGTATTAGTGGAATGATCGGCCCTGCAGTTGGTGGTTTACTCTACTCTGTGAGTATTGTTGTGAGTTAATTTTTTGCAAGTAAATAAATAAGGTTGGGAATAAGACACTTGATATCGCACAATAAACATTATTTTGATCATTTAAATCACACTGCCTCAGACAGTTGAAAGTGGCAGATTCTTAAATTGAGGTTTTTTTTTTGGCTTTTAAATCTCCCCCTCTTGGTCAAAGCTGAATTGGTCTGGACTTGTTTACATCATCTGAAATTTTGGTTTAAATTCGTTGGCAAATGACAAATACTCCGTTCTCACTAGAGAAATCGCTTCATTCGACTAAGATTAGTTAATCATCGTTAGTTAATGAAGCGTGCGTTCACATATCACTTAACGAAGATCGAATGAAGAGCGGTACTGTTCACATTAAGTGACCACAAACTAAGATAAAAAAAAGGTGTGGGAGGCCGCTATGCCTGATCACACATGCGCGTCGCGCATCAAGCTCAGACCTTCAAGTGTCTAGACGTACTGTGTGGTTTTGTAGTGGCGCGTCAAAAACAACACCTGCTAGGCGCTTAACGCACGACGCACTTAGCACTTGTGCAACCCGGGCACTACGTTCCAAACACGTGACCATTGCAAACATTTGCATCATTCACCCACAACTGGTACCCGGCTTTCCATAGATGAGTGCACAATAGCAAAGTACTGTAACCAGTGGCGAACATTGGCAACGTTCGTGTTTGTGGAACGCACCCCTGACCTGCCAAATCGCTTCGATAAACGAAGGGAGCATTCACATTACAAATATGCTTCGTCGAATAAAGTGATCTCTTCGTCAAATGAAGCTATTTTGCTTCGTCGAACGAAGAGATTTTAATCTTCGTAGAAAAAAAAAACGTGCGTTCACATCAGAAAATCTCTTAGTCAAATCATCGTCGAACGAACTGATTTCTCTAGTGAGAACGGTTTTTTTCTCTTTCTTTTGGACATATAGTACAACTCTGTTTATACCACGACATGTTTTTTTTATAAACTCCTCAAAATAAGTTCAGAAAGTCAAGTTTGACTGACGATTTCTCTCTTGTTACTAAATCATTTCCCTTGAATTTGGTATCATTGGAAAGCCCTGTTATTCCTCTTTACAGTGATGTGTCATTTGTTATGATCAATTGGGGGGTGTGCAGTATAGCGGAATATAGGGGTGGGTGGAAAGTGAAATGTCACAAAATTCACTGCTATTGTCATGCAGTGCATTCCCCTTTGCTTGGAGGATAGGAATGTGTCAATGCACTTTTAGACAATAGCAATGCATTTTGTGACATTTCACTTTACACCCGCCCCCATATTCAGCTGTGCTGCACATCCCCCAATTGCTTAATCATAACAAATGACACATCATCGTAAAGAGGAATACCAGGGCTTTCCAATGATACCAAATTCAAGGGAAATGATTTAGTAACAAGAGAGAAATCGTTAGTCAAACGTGACTTTTGAACTTTTTTGAGGAGTTTATATCGACTTTCCACTGTAATAACTGTTGATTTTTATTTAATTTTAATGTTTGTTTTGCCAGGCGGGTGGTTTCAAACTTCCATTCATGGTACTCGGTGGAGTCGACATGGCATTCGTTGTTGTAAATTTCATGCTTATGCCTCACCATGGTAAGTAGTAATAATATAATAACCGAGAACACTCACTTATTTACCTAAAGCTCAAAAAAATGGTTTGTAACTTAGAACAAAATGGTTCTCGACCTAATAAAAATGTTTTTTACTTTTAACCTAATAAAAATGTTTTTTAATCTAATTGAAAATAGGGAGACGTCACCATGTCTCCCTATTTGCACATGTCTCCATAATATACCTTTTTTTATACCTACCACGTCTCGCTATTACGTAATTAAGGAAAATAATATTTTACACCATTTATAAAGCGCTCTTGATCTGTAAAACATTCAAAGGCGCTGATCTAGTTGAACAATGATTTAAATTCATTTCTTTGTGTCTATTTTTAGTTGGTATATGACTCCCCATTCGGTGGAGTATGTACGCTACCCATCAAAACTTTGGAAACACCTTGAAATGTATGTCTTATGTATGACTATTTTATCAAGTGAAAACATCCAATAGTCGTTGATAAACTAGAAATTATCCTCGTCCTAGAAGTTACAAATGCTAAAGTGAAGAAATGAACGTTGCGAAACTAAAGAGAGTTTCGTGAACTCGATCTTGGGTTTATTACGTGAAATCGGGTGCCAAACGTGTGTTCTATTATAAAATTTCTAGTAATTGTTGGACACATTTGTTTTCTTTATGTCTTTCTTTTTAAAGGTAGTAAAAATGAGAAAATGGGCTCGATGGTCCATGTTCTAGAAATCCCTGCAGTTTGGGTCACGCTCATTTCCATGTTTCTGAGCACAATTGCCTTGGGATTTTTACAGCCTACGCTATCCCTACCTTTGAAGAAGGTACGTAAACAAATACCCCATTGATGATGAGGGAAGGGTGCTGTCCAAAGTTGTCAACATTTTCACGGTTCTACATAGAGTAGTATTTTTCAAGACCTCCCCCCACCCGCACCACCACCCCCCTCCCCTCCCTCCCCCTGAAATACTACTTAGGCCAAACAAAATAAATGGTGCGTTTACGGTAACGGCTGAAAATAAAATCCAAGTAGGTAGGTAGGAAAATATTTTATTTTGTCTTTTTTTTTACATTTCCGATAATGTATTTGCATGTTGTTTTGCAATGTTTGAAACTCACAATTAACACTATTAACAGCTACAAGTGTAGAAAATGTTATGTTTGTTGGAAATTATTGCAAATAGTGCTCATTTAAAATTGTCAACTTGAAAATTGGCAATAAAAGGTTTGAGGTCGGCAATTTGGCCTCAAAAATTCCAGGTAGGTCGGGTTACCGTAAACACACCATTTATTTTGTTTGGCCTTATCAACATTTTTTGTCAGTACTGTGAAATGTCAACATTTTACAGTGCATGTAAAGTCGTACGTACGTGGCCCTCAATTCCCCTCCCCTTTCCTGCGCTTTGTAGAACCGTGAGAATGTTGACAACTTTGAATGGCTCCTAATCTCACAATCTTTTTAACCATTCATTCTTGATCAGAACAGTGGCACACCCTGCCTCAGTGGCTCTTATGAAGTCTGGCGCAGTCAGCTTTGCCACAAGAGGTGATCAACAATTGTAACTTTCCAGATAACTTTGTTAACCTTAACGAGAATAAAAACAAGCAATTTATACCTTAAAAACCTTATCTCTTCCTAATCCTGACTAAATTTGGCTGTTATTTTTCTGTCCTTTTTCAACAGCTTGATTTGACAGTGGATCAGATTGGGTTATTCTTCCTGGGTTTTTCGGCAATATACGCTCTATCATCTGTACTCTGGGGATACATTGCAGACAAGACGGTAATTAAAACAGTTTAATTTTGTTTTATTTTGAATGTCTTATTTAACCTATATGTGCAGTAATTTGCCCAGTTTCTTGGAATGTAGATGAGCTGACTTTAAGAATATTCAATTTAATTTTTGTTTGTTCTCGTACAGAACGCAACAAGAATCCTAATGGTTATGGGTCTATACGGCGGCTGTATAATGTTTCTACTCATTGGGCCATCGCCGTATCTCAAACTTCCATTGTAAGTTTTTTTTAACTGTCGTATATATGATGGGATTTTGTATGAGTGTTCATACGGGATCGTCACGACCAAATAAACTGAAGACGACGCACAGTCCAGTTCTTGGTTCGCTACTGTATACTGTTATTAATCAGTCTCACCACAAAATACAACACAGTCTAACAGATAAACATGATGAACAGATCTATCGAGCGGTAAACGGATCACAAACCAAGATATATAAGCGGGTATTTAAGCGGGTAACAACATGGTAGCATAACGGATCCCTGGGTACCGGAGCTGGGGTGATTTATACTACATTAGTATAGTCATCATTTTCAGGTAGCGCCTTAATTGGCTAAACAAAAACAAGACCAAAAGTCAGTGCAGTTTTGTCTTCTTAATTCAATGCAGTAGTAATCATTCCAAAGTTTTGACAATGCAAGGTTCATTCATTGTTTGTACTTGAATGGCAAAACACGCGTGTGACCCCATCTCGTAATTAATTGTATCTATCCAATAAGCCCCTACTTTAATATAACGCTGGAATGTTCTGCGTGGCATGGGCAAGTGTTGTTTTGACGCGCCGTTCAATCCACATGGAGCATTCAGAGCGCTCGACACGCGACACTCGACACTCGACGGGCATGTTTGTCCAGGCCACAAGTCGATTACGACCTCGTAATTCGTGTGACCCCACTGTATTGTAATACAATTACTATCCAATTATGATAAGTTTGTCGTGTGACCCCACTCGTCGTTGGAACTATTACAATTGTATCATGATAGAGTAATTACAAGATTTTTCTCGTGTGACCCCGGCCTTAGTTTGCCATTTTTTGAATGTTTTGTTTTCTTTCTGTTCGACAGCAATACGCCTATCATGGTGACGTCCACCCTAGTAGGTGTTTTCATTCTGTCTATGGCAGTTGTACCTTCATTTCTTGACATATTGAACTCGGCCAAGTGAGTATTCAATGTGCTTTTCAGTTATTTCGTTTTCCAATGTGTCATTTGCTACGGCCCAATTTTGCTTTTTGAGTCGGTTGACAAGAAAAACTTACTCAAAGTGCCGATAACAATGGTAACAAACACCACTTGTATTTATTTTTGTCCAAGATGGTATACTATCTGTAGGAAATTTACAATTGAATGTAGTTTTTAAAAACGTGTGTGCCCGTACAATTTGTTAACGTTCGCTAACACAAAAACTATGCATGTGTGACCAGGCTTGCCAAACCGCTTTGAACAAAGAAAGCATTCAACTTACATTGCTTCATTGAATAAAGTGATCTGGATTAAAGCTGTTTAACGTCATTGAATGAAGAGCCATGTGTTCACACAAGGAGATCTTGTCGTCCAATCTTCATTAAATCTTTCTCTAATGCGAACAGTGTCAATGACAATTTCTATTCTTCTTGCAGATGGTATGGAATACCCAATGACCTTGGCTTAAATAGCATTATATCTGGCTTATGGCATGGAGTTTTGTCGTTAGGGTAAGTGAAGAAGATTTTGATTGGATAAGGTGCCCTCGTGAATATTCAAACTGCTCATTGTTTACAGACGACAGAGCCAGGGCCTTCAAAGGCAGTATACATCATTGGTAATCTCGAAAATCAGAAATGTTCACAGATTTACGCCTAACTTACACAATATAAACATGATGACCGTAGAAAACTTCCCCTGAAATGGTTTTGTCTGAAGTGCTATAGTCTTTGAGAAATGAGTAAAACAATTGGTTTTCGTCTCATGAGATGAAAATTCAATTCGCCCCAAAACCATTTCGCCCAAGTGCCATTTCGCCCCAAACCACTTCGCCCGAGTGCCATTTCGCCCCAAAACCACTTCATACACAGGTCGAGGTTCAGGGCGAAGTGGTTCAGGGCGAAGTGGTTCAGGGCGAAGTGGTTTTGGGGCGAAATGACTGCAAACCCTTTTTTGACTATTTTCTAAAAAGTTAGACGAAGTACGGAGCTGGTTTTTGCTCAGGTTGGTTTTAATCATGAATATCTTCAATCACACAGGGGGATAAAACTATTTGTAACAGTTTACCAATCATGTATACTATCTTTAAACTGGAAGAGAAACTGGACATAAGTTCCTACCCTCTTTTGTTTTCCCAAGGATAATGATTGGGCCCATTTTGGGAGGAGTCCTCAAGGAAGATTTTGGCTTTGACCAAGCTGCGACACTTTTAGCCGGAGGCTACATCTTCACAATGCTATTCATGTGTCTGTTTGGTGTGTGGGAATATCGCTGCGGAAAAGGGTAAGTAGAATTAATCACGGTGAAATCACGGTGAAAAAGCCCATCCAGAATTGGTTCAGTTGGTCGGGAACTGTCTTGGACCGAGCTATGCTCGGAGTATAATGACAACATCATTGCCTTAAATGTGTGGGATCCTTAAACGGGTCAGGATCCTTAAACGGGTCAGGATCCTTAAACGGGTCAGGATCCTTAAACGGGTCAGGATCCTTAAACGGGTCAGGATCCTTAAACGGGTCAGGATCCTTAAACGGGTCAGGATCCTTAAATGGGTCAGAACCTTCACACAGCTTCCAGCCTAGTTAATCTAGCATTGCTTGAATTCTCAAATGGGTCTTGATCACACTTGGGTTGACACTGAAACAAGTCTAAATACAGGGAAATGTTCTTCAAACTTTGATATGGCATATCCTTGCCATAGGCAAAGCAGGCTGTGCCAGTTGGACAATATATGCAGCAAATCTTTGTGTTTTTGTTTTTTTTTGCTTGACCTAGAACATAAATTAGGCACAGACCTCGTCTCCTGCCCATGCCCAACACTTCCCTGAAAAAAAACGCCACATATATTTGAGACTATTTGTCTATTTTGCTCTGTAGGAGACGCGTTCCAAGCTCCACAATTGCCCCTTTACAGACGAATTATATGGATGGGGAACGTAGGCCTCTATTAGATGCTACTACCAATAACAAAATATGAATATTTTTCCATTGTTTTTTAATCACAAATAATCAAGGTATTTTGTGGGCGCAACCATATGGAGAAAGTATTCGTAGCTCTTGTCTAGTTTCAGCTAATTTAAGCGGTATATAAGGTCTTGTTCTGTATATGTAAAAAAAAATCTGGTGTGCATACGTTGACTTGCAATTGCATTAATGTGTTCCATTTTGCGGACACAAAAATTTGACTAAATGATATAACGCATATTTTATATACGCATTGCGCGTGCCCCGCTTGTTTGTCACAATCGTTATATATGGAGCGAGTCTTATGCATACGTAACGCAGTCACACACAACGTACAAAAACAAATGGGTATATTGTACATATAGAGAGCCGGTTTTATTTTTTATACAAATATGGGCATATCATAACTACTAAAAGTTAAAAGTATCAAAACCTGCGAAGATAAAGTAAAAATATTAACAACTATTTGCAGCTGTAGTGTACTTTAAATCACGTTAGAGTTATGTGTATATATATTTTTTGCTCCGATTAATTATTACATTTTTATATACTTAAGAAAATGAGATTTTTCTAACAAGATATTTTTTCAAGCAAGATTTTTATTTATTTGGCAATAATGTTTTTATGTACAAGTTTGTTTCAGAAAAGTGTAAACTATGATTCATAGTATTTTATATTTTTGGTGTTGGGTGTGATTCAAAAAGATATATTTTCATATAGATTAATATTACTACTAATTCATGAATAGGAAGACCGATTTGGGGTAAAAAAGGAGTGTTGGGACGACCGGTCACGTTAGGACGACCGATCGCCGGTCGTCCTAACAACAATGGCTCCAAAAAGCATCTTAATTATGTCGAAATGCATTTTTATTAGGTTTGTAACCATTTCTATTAGGGCACGCACCATTTTCGTCTAGATTGCAAAAAATGTTTTTATAGAGATTTTGAGGAGAAAATTAGTGTCAATTTACGATCTTTTTACCGAGAATTTTGTGGTTTTAGTGGTCAGTAGCGGCATTTTAGCCAAAAGTGTCGTCCTATTCGGGGTTCGGCGGTTATATATATTTTGTAGAAAATTAGGTTTACGGGATTTCCTTTTTTAAATATGGGAATACGTGTAAAATTATACATTTTACCTTTTTGTGAAAATCAGCAAAAATCACATTGTCGATTGAAAGTCACTGGCTCGCAATACTCAGGTGAAAACTTGGGGTTGTGCTCTTGAGCAAGGCACTGAAACACACTTGCTCCATCCTTCGGAAGGGATGTAAAGCCATTGATCTAGTGTGTTAGGTAACGCATTTTAAAGATCCATGAGTATTCTTTCGTAAAAATTGGTAGTCAAAATTGCAGGGTTGTAACGAGTCTCCCTCTGCGCTGCTCGAGTCCCAAGTCAAGTCAAATCGAATGGCCTCTGAGTTCGAAAGTCAAGGCAAGTCAAGTCAGGCATGTTGGTCAAGTCGGTTAAGGTCAAGTCGGTTAAAGTCAAGTTAGTAGTATTTGTTCAAGCTAATTTCATAATGAGTCTAAACCCTGAATCTTGCATTCGTGTAGGGTATTTTTGTTGTTCTTGCCATCGATGCTCCGTGTTAAAAGAAATATTTAGTTCTGAAAAACAATTCGGTCCTCAAAATGACAAAAAATGCATAAAAGTTCAATTTCGTTTTTGACAGACCCGAGTCAAAAAATGTACAAATGAGTCAAGTCCTGTCGAGTCATTTGAGGTTCGAGTCTCAAGTCAAATCGGTGAAAATCGGGTCTCGAGTCCGAGTCGTTACAACCCTGCAAAATTGTATGTCAACTTGTGTTCTTACCAAGAATATCAGAACACCAGTCAATTGTAATACAAATCACATCAGATTTTGACTGCTAACCCATTTTATAAAGCAAGCAAATTTTGCATTAAGCAAAATTTTCTGCTAAAGAGCTTTATGAAATTGACCCCAGGTCACTCTACTAAAGCTGAGTAATCACCCCCCCCCCCCCCTCCCCCCCCCCCCCCCTCCCCCCCTCCCCCCCTCCCCCACCCCTCCCCCACCCCTCCCCCACCCCTCTCCTCCCTGGCATCCCCTCCTGGGGAAGAGTTATTCAGGGATGTGATTTGTTCCCGTTTTTCCCGGAATAACCTTTGTCACAAACTAATGAGACAAAAGAAAGTTCCGGAAAAAAACGGAACAATCGCATCCCTGGTTATTGCATAATCCTTCAAATACCTGAACTTTAACACCTGAAAGTGTTGGGAAAAGCCAAATTCAGCAATAATCCTGCGCAGCTGCTTCTACATTTTAACTATGTATTTACTTTTTAACTATGGTATATTGTGAATAATATAAAGTTAATTAGGCAACAAAGTGCAAGAAGTTAAAAAATAATGTACGTGTACAATTATTTTATAACATATATTTTTGCATTAAAGTTTGTAGTAAAATGCTGAATCGCATGTTATTTATTAAACATTTCTCATGAATTTCTCAGAAAAACACTGAGATACATGATAAGTGACGTCCGGTGGAAAATGGAGAATCTAATAGATGTGTTCGTTACTTTGCCCAGTTGCGCCACCATGCAACGCCGAGAGAAGAATTGGGTCCATAGGGAAAACCCGAGGGAGTATACCAACTGTGCCTCATAGCTCAGCTGGTAGAGCATCTGCCTAGTGAGTCAGAGGTCTCGGGTTCCAATCCCGATAAGGCCCTTACGATTTTTCTCTCATCCCAAGTTTGGTTGTTTAATTTCAATGGTGATTAGGCACCATACCAGATGTTGTGTTCACATCTTTAAAAGTAATTTCAGAGCTTTAGATTTTGAAAGCT
The DNA here is from genome assembly GCA_037783545.1 of Henricia sp. BOLD:AAB3569. NCBI lineage: Eukaryota > Metazoa > Echinodermata > Asteroidea > Spinulosida > Echinasteridae > Henricia > Henricia sp. BOLD:AAB3569. Next base: position 169,265 of record JBBELK010000281.1, read on the forward strand.
TTTTGAATTCATTAAAATTTTAATTCCTACGAAGCATTTTTATTATTATTATTATTATTTATTTATTTGCCTCATACAAAGTTACACAGCACAATACAAACTATAAAAAAATACATTAAATAACAAGGGACGGCAATGAGCAAGGGACGGCAAAAGCAAAGAAAATCACAATTTTTAAAAATACATTTTAGAAATACACTGTACAATGTTGGCTACGCAGACAAAAGTACAGGGCCCATGTGCATAAAAGGCTACTAGTTTAGCTGCCAACTAGTGCTCAGTAAGATTATAAATTCCCTAGTTTATACCTACGGAGTTGGCAACTAATTTGTGTTGCATAAAACCTCACTAGGCACATTGCTTACTAGTTGCATACTAGGACAATTTGGTTTGTAACCGATTTGGGTGCTATGGCCTTGGAGAGGAGGTGATTATGTCAGATACAATAGGCTTGTAGACAAGTTTATTGTGTTTGAGCTTCGAACCACATTCCAACTGAGCATAACTCATTTCTAAGGGTCTTTGTAACATTGCATTACTGCCCAGTACTTACAAGTAATCCGTCATTGTAAAGCAAAGCTTAGGCTAAAAGTTGTTTAGCTCCATGATTCGACGAGCCATGTTGTCCAAAGGCAGACTGATTAGTTGTCATCTAGTGACTTAGAGGTACCCCAGATCAACTCTAACTTTTGCCAGAATTTTAGAATGTTACTATATCTAGTTGGGTTTTATGCATCACAATTAGTAATCAACTATAGGCTTAGTAAGCAACGTAAGTCCATTTTAGTTGCCAACTAGGCCTAGTAGCCTTTTATGCACATGGGCCCTGGTTTCTGATTTCAGATGGGGGAGCGTTAAACAATATGAACAATAGAATCTGCGGTTGCCAAAGACGTCCGCGATTAGTATCGTGTACAAAACCAATTAGAGCAGTTGCCCCGACAAAATTAGTCCAAACAAAAGAGGAACAATGCGGTGGGAGGTGGGTACAAGACTACATGTACGTGTATCTTGAAAACAAACGCAATTTAAGACAAAGATCGTTGAGATGTTTCAAGTGCATTACACAAGACACTGGACCAACGGCTTTACATCCCTTCCGAAGGATGGAGCAATTGTGATTAAATGCCTTGCTCAGGGGCACAGGTACCACGACCAAGTATCGAACCCTCAACACCAATTTTTAACTTGGATGTTGCGAATCAACGACCCAAACCACTTTGCCACGGTACTCCACAAATTTGTGACTAATTTGTCTGAAGAGAGAATGCGATTTGGCTTGCGTCGGGGAGAATTTTACCCCATACCCGAACGTGTCTGAATTTGCGCCGAAGAGATCACAGCTATAGAGCCTTTGCACTGCGGCCATGACAAGGGACAGTCACATTGTCACAGTTCTTTGTGGATCTATTGTCACATCATTTAAATATGAAAACCTGCCCCCTGTCATGGCTGTCGGTGCAAAAGCTCTATCGTCTGCGGTGTTGCTTTTTGAGGCATTCCTCGATCTTTGCTGCGGAGGCCGCAACTGAAATATTGGAGCTCATCTCGTGGGATTCGCTTGCAGCGATGCCCGCACTCACGCTGGTCGCCCCGGACGAAGACGCACCTCCTTTACTCGTAAAGAAGGTCGTCTTACTCACGACCGAAGCTTTTCCTCGAGACAGCTTCTTCTTCCACATCTTCTTGACCTGGCTGGTGAAGGTGAAGGAGAGGAAAATGAAGAGCCCTTGGAGCGAGTTGAGAATGATGAAAACATACCACAGGACCTGGACCTTGGAAAATCCGTTTGAGACGAAACCGAACAGCCATGTGAATCCCATCAGACTTGCCATCTGAAACGAGTTGAACCAAACCATAAGGCCATTAAAGAGTTACGGGATGGGAACACTTACGGGCAGCGTTATCTCCATGTGTGATTGAGGATGTGTATGATAAAAACCAACCTGTGTATAAGTCAGCTTAGTACGACATCTACGTTCTGAGAAAACAAACAACTGTGTCCGTGCTTTCAAGAAATTGTGAGCTTTTACTTCCATCTCTAAAATTGAACATTTCTTCCTCTTTCTCAAGTATACCAATCTGTAATTGGTGTCGATGATGCTTTTGATTGTATGAAATCATTCTAGTTCTGGTACACGTGGTGCAGAGAATTACAGGGTACAATAGGAAATATAATTTTTATGTGGAATTATTTCCTGGAAACTCACTCAAGGCGCCTACAGTATTATTACCCCTGATGACAGGGCTCCATTAAATTACTCCATATATATGTACCTTATCAGCTCCCTGCGGAGTATACAGCCCCGGCTGCCAATCAGGCACTCAATGGCTAATCAAACACAGCATTCACTGTACCTTCTCGGGTACCCATTTACTCTTAGATAGAGAGAAGCAGTTTTATAGCGAAGTGCCTTGCTCAAGGGCACACGTTGAGGGAGACAAATTAGGATCAAGATGTCATATTTGCTTGACGTGACTTACCCTCACGTATATCATCAACTCTTTGCGTCTCCGTGCCAGCGTGGAGGTGTTGTTGCCCTTGCGGAACGTCGCATCAGCCCGGCTGTGGGAGCTCCGAATTGCCCACACGATCCGGGTGAACAGGACGATGTTTGCCAGCAGGAAAGAGGCTATAGGGACGCCGAAAACAACCAAGTTGGTCAGGCCGGGTCGGATCCAGCAAACTCGCTCCGTGTTGTAGATCATCAGTATCTCAGTGCACTTGCAGAAATGGATGACGATGCAGATTGTGATTATGATTAGTGGGACGCCGAAGGCGTAGGCCATGCTCCAGAGGGTTGTTTTGGATGCGTGTAGGAAGGTGCGACCTCCGGAAGGTGTGGGGCTATTGGAGGTGAAAGTACGCCACAACAGGAACGCAAGAACGTTAGTCCAAGTTAGGCTCGCCATCCACATAAAATGACCGGCCACCGCGACGACCGTGCATCCTGATTTATTGCCTGAAGCGACGGCGTTCGTCAGCAGAAGTATCTGAGCAGCAATTAGAGATGCCGCCATACCCATGATAGCTGTTCGTGTTCGGCTGTGAAGACTGGGAAAGGTAGAGTAGGTGATCAATGTTAGAATTCCCGCAAGGATGGAAATGCTCAGACCGATCGTGCTCAGAATCGATTGAGCTCGGGTAAAGTTGAAAAAGGGAGTGGTTTTCAGGAGAGAGGAACACACCCTGATGCGGCCGTCAGGAGTTCGGGTGAAGTCAGCAGGAGAGAGGGTTCTTCCCGTTTCGATGAAGATCAGGCTTTCATCTGTTTGATTCGCTGTATCTTGGAGGACGGGCATAAATTGAGATATGTCCAAATCGACCACAGGGCAGGATCTGAAGGACTCAGCTTGGCAAAGACCGATCTCGGAGCTTTCGTTGAAATCGGAGCCTTCTTTGGGAATGCGGAAGCGAAGCCTTAGCCTATATGCGGAAGCGTTGTACCAAGTATCAGAAGCTTCGTCGAAAAAGAGAATGGTATCATTGTTGGAACTTGTCTGTGTGCCGTTGGTGTTAGGGATCCAGAGTGTCTCTTGGCAGATGGAGGATTCGTTGGTGCCTCTCAGCACGTCTTGACCGCACGTTTGCACGATTTGGGCCGAACGAAATCCGCACCGTTTTGTTTCATTTCTCTTCTCAACTTGTCTTACTACCTTCTTAATGGCCCATACGGCCGAGTCGAGTTTGCCTTTCCAAAAGCTGTCTTCGTCTGCCAAATCGGTGTCATCTGAAGGACGAAACTTGGATTCCTCCTGGTCTTTGAGATCAATCAGGAATGCAAACTCGTTGGAGCTTGATTTTGGTGAGGATGGAGCTTCGTCGTTTGAATCATCAGTTTCCTTCTCAGAAACTGTGAAGTGGTCACTCAGAAGGTCTTGAACAAGAGCCTTCGTGCTCCGTTCACAATCTTCCCTGTCGTCAGACGCAAGACTTTCAGCTTCCAAGACTACGATCAGTGAAAGGTTTGCCTTCCCCTGATAGTGTCCACTCAGACAGTAGAAATTCTCAGACAGCTTCACAATTTCTCTTGGCTTGCACGCGCTATCGGAGGCTTCGTAATGAAATCCGTGCGGACATGTTGGACCGAGGCAGATCTCTAGTAGTGAATCGTAGAAGTTTCCGCGTTCACACTCTTGATCTCCTTGACCGAAATGAAAGATGGCGGAGATTGGCAAGGGGAGTGGTTGATTCTGGGGTTGGCCATTTGGAAAAACCTCGGGTAATGTAGGAAGTGGTAGATTTTGGGGTAGGCATTCGCCACTACTTAGATCGTAAACGTATCCAGATAGGCACTGCACATGCAGGGGACGTTCACGTGGTGGAGGACCACCAACAGAATGGACTGAAAGGGAGGGACGACCAAAAGAAAGGGGGTATAAAAGGGGGGCACCACCTGCAACAGAAGCTGGATGGGACTTAATGCTATCAGGGGGTGGATAGATTATACCTCCAACATCTCCGACAGAAATGTTTCTGACATTTTGAACGGTCGTTGTTTTTGCAGTGCGACATGGGAGTATGTCTTGACCATCGGACGAGCCACACAAGGCATAGCATACTGGATTCCGGTAGTATACACCTGAAGTGGCGACCAAAGCAGTGAAGCTTCTGCACGCCTCTTCCTGTTCTGTGATTTCTGCCTGTTCCGCGTTTCCACAGTCAGTTATGCCGTGAGGTACGCAAGGGCGACGGATAACGGGACCGCTAAATTGGACCGCCGGTGGCTGGAAGAAATGTTCGCATTGGTCCCAAACGATCCTTTGGTACTTAACGCCTAAGGAGACAGTTTGGAGCGCCTCTAGTACAGATGGCTGACATGTTACATTCAGCTGCCAAGGAGTGAGTTGGTCTGTCGGGCGGCCATGACAGAGGGCACAGTAGACGTTCCGAAATGTCAAATTATTTGCGTCGGTTACAGGAATAAACGTCGTCGGATTGGCCGTACTTGGCGTCTGGCAATTCTGACGTATCACATCCGAGATTTGGTCATTCTCCGGGCACTGACTGACCATCCAAAAATTACCAGTGGCTGCGGCTGTTTCATGAGGTGAATCCTTGATCGTCTGGTTAACGCACTCAAAGGATGAAATACTGAGAGAATCAAAAAAGCCCGCCCTCTGCGGTTGAGTACACGCAGTGTCGTAATCAAAGCAACAGTCGTCAAAGAATGCGCATGCCGAGTCGCATTGGCAAGCGCTGTTCTGATTCCAGTGGGTTCCACAGCCTTTATGCTGGCAAAGGTGAAGCTCTCTGCAAACAGTCGTCGCGATGTTCGGGGTCACTTGTATTGTCTCTGTTTAAAACAATGAGATGCTATAATAAGCGACTTCGGAATTTGCATCGTTTTTGCGCACATTGACTTTAAGTTCTGTGCTAAATGAATTGATGCTATACAAATGTATGTTCTTCCCTTTGTGCCTTTCCACTTAAAGGCAGTGTACATCATTGGTAATCTCGAAAATCAGAAATGTTCACAGATTTACGCCTAACTTACACAATATAAACATGATGACCGTAGAAAACTTCCCCTGAAATGGTTTTGTCTGAAGTGCTATAGTCCTTGAGAAATAAGTAAAACAATTAGTTTCCGTCTCATGAGACGAAAATTCAATTCGCCCCAAAACCATTTCGCCCAAGTACCATTTCGCCCCAAACCACTTCGCCCAAGTGCCATTTCGCCCCAATTTACTTCGTCCAAACACTACATCGCCCAAATGCCACTTCGACCCAAAACCACGTCGTGCACAGGCCGTGGTTCAGGGCGAAATGGTTCAGGGCGAAGTGGTTTTGGGGCGAAATGATTGCAGACCCTTTTTTGACTGTTTTCTCAAAAGCTAGACGAAGTACGGAGCTGGTTTTTTCTCAGGTTGGTTTTAATCATACATATCTTCAATCACACAGGGGGATAAAACTATTTGTAACAGTTTACCAATCATGTATACTATCTTTAATCTTTTTGTGAATGGGACTGATAGCTGAACACATTAACATTCTTAAACTTCGTGAAAACATTTGCACTTACTTTTACGATGTGAAATGCCAGAACAGCACATTAATAATTATTAAACACAACTTTCATTATGATTTACCTCTTACACGAAAGGGTTTCAGTCCTAATCTGACATTGGCCAGTGTTTTCATATTTTAAAAAATCACCACATGCCGAAATATTCAAAGAAATTTGTCAATTAAAAGGCCCAGCAACCATCATGTAGTAACGGTGTAAAATATGTCCGTTTATCGCGCGTGCAATCTCGTCATTTTTCGACTTGCCAATATGGCGGCACCTGTGCGAGCAAGAATCGAATTTACACGGTTACCATTGGCTAAATACAACTTACCAGTTACTGCCGTCTGTGACTGCCCAAACATGACGAAATGTAGGAGCACAAAACACGCAATCACGAACATTTTGAGGTCTTGTCTCGCTATCGTCTGACAAGTTAAAATCCCAAGTAAAGTTGGTCTTCAGTTAATTTGTTTTCAAAACTCTTCATCAACTTCAGACCCGAATTTTAACAAAATGAGCACGGAATGGAATAACGCGCAAGAAATGATTTTTATTTCCGCTTCGCACTGGGTTCGTGACTACTTTCTTTTTCCGTCTGCGCACTGATCTGCGCAGGTAATATTTTTGCCCTGGATATTCTTTTGAGATTACCCTTTTCGCCGATGGTGTATATGTATTCAAGATGTTGGGGAAATCCCTTTGCTTTTCCCGTCGTTGAATGTAGTTTGCATATGAACAACACGGTTCACTTGTCGAATTTGTTGGTATATTTATCTCTGGTGTTCCAGCGATTGTGTGCAATATACTGACATTGCATTGGTTCGTATGTTGGCAAAATTCCAGAGATTTATTATATTTTTACCGAGTAAATATGTTTTTCTGCAACGCACTTTTTATTTCGAAAGTGATTGCAAAACGGACACACTTTCACTATAATAGTACATGTGGAGTACCATGTATGGTATGGGTCACTGACTCGCAATCACAGGTGGCAACTTGGGGTTGCGGGATCGAAACTCGCCCCGGCTGGGGTACCTGTGCCCTTGAGCAAGGCACCTAATCACACTTGCTCCATCCTTCGGAAGGGATGTAAAGCCGTTGATCCAGTATGTGTTAGATATCGGTAACGCACTTTAAAGATCCCAGAGCAATGGCATTTCCCGGTGTGTCCGGTAGTACTATTTACCGGAAAACACCGGAAAACACCAGAAAACACCGGAAAACATACTAAATACCGGAAAACATACTAAATACCGGAAAACACCGGAAAACACCGGAAAACAGTATTTTTATGGTGTTTTCTTTAGGTTGTGGGGGTGGTGTTATAAGTGCTTTCGGGTGTTTTCCGGTATTTAGTGTGTTTTCCGGTGTTTTCCGGTATTTAGTGTGTTTTCTGGTGTTTTCCGGTATTTAGTGTGTTTTCCGGTATTTAGTATGTTTTTCGGTGTTTTCCGGTATTTAGTGTTTTCCGGTATTTAGTATGTTTTCCGGTATTTTCCGGTGTTTTCCGGTATATAGTATCACCCGGTGTGTCTGGCCATTTCTAATTCTTCATGGGTTTCCTCACGCTTGCGAGCGACACGGTGCAATGGGCGCTTTTGAGGAATCCTTGGTTTCAGTACCAGAAAGAAATAATAATATTAATTAATAATTAAGTGGAATGCAAGCGATCGTATGGACCGGGGAGCAGTCTAGTGTCATGCCTGTAGCAAGATGGCTGATGCGTTGCTTAAATTCGCTCATAGCGATTCTGCGCTGGAGCACCTGTCCATTGTATAGAGATCAGTGCTGCAGAAGACTATAAATTATTATTTTTTTCACATTAACCTCATATAGGAATGAGAGAAAAAATGTCTCGGTTCAGTTAAAGTCCATCCTAATGAAATTGCAAAATTTCCACTAACCAATCAAAACCCGCGTCCAAATGACGTCACATCTCACTTCCGAGCTATGCAGCTAAAATGAGCACTTATAAACCCCGGGAGCTCGAGTTTTTCGCAGTTCTCATACGACGCACAATCGTTCTTCACTGATCGTCAGTAATTCGTGTTTGGTGAGAAGACTTGGTTGGTTTTGGCGCGCGCGGGAAAGTGATAAACATGGCACAAAAGACGCGAAAATCACTGTTTCTACGTGTAGTTATCGCATTGGTCTTTCTGTACCCTGCATGTCAAGCACAAACACTCGCCCCCGAGCCTACAACAAACTGCGATTTGTGGAGTAAGTCTGTTTTACTTATTTCAAAATTAGGAATTGTATTGATATCTTAATTATTTGTGTATAAAGACCGGTTTAAAGCGGGCCTCCCACTGTGCGATTTTTGCAACGAATTTCCTACGAATTGGTACGATTATCGGAGACTGTCTACAGACTCTACACTTAATCGTAGCTAATCGTAGGAAATTCGTGGCAAAAATCGCACAGTGGGAGGCCCGCTTAATTCACGCAAAAGCAAACACGAATTTGACGCTTGCACGCGGCGGGTTGCATGCCACGTCGCGTCTTCGAAAAACGTTGAGTGAATTTTAGCTTATGCGAATCTTTGCAGTGAATTTATGACGTCAGATTTACGTTCGCTTTTGCTCAAGTTTGAACCAGTCTTAAGGGTAGGCATATCTTTGATCTCAAAGTGTCAAATCCTAAGATTTTAGTAGCGGCAAAGTTGAAATAGGTCTACTCCGTTTTAATCATATAGTTTCATCATGATATATACATGTAGCAACTGGTATGGTGCCTGATCACCATTGAAATTAAACAACCAAACTTGGGATGAGAGAAAAATCGTAAGGGCCTTAATCGGGATTCGAATCCGAGACCTCTGACTCACGAGGCAGATGCTCTACTAGCTGAGCTATAAGGCACAGTTGGTATACTCCCTTCGGTTTTGCATTAACTGGGTAAAGTAACGAAAGCATATATATGATGCAATGCACCTTTGTCTAAACCTCTTCGCCCTATACAAATGCCTACATGAGGCAGAAACTACATGTGATAAAACTATCATTATTTTGTATTTTCTTAAATATTTGTGGCATAAAAATTCGGACGGTCATTTTGGGTGTCCTTGTTGTTTTCTGTATAGTCCGAATATTCGGCGTCCACTGTGGCAATTAAAGGCGCCGTCTTATCTGAGTTTAAGTGGTGCTTCGAGATACACGGGTCAGCTACCCGTCTGTCAGAAGTAATATTTGCACAATTAGTATTATGCCCTAGTAAAAACATGGCCTGACATTTCGGCGGCCTTATCAGCTATTGATTCGGAAGTCTGATGTTTGGGGTTTCATGCTCAGGATTGGGGATTAACAGAGGTCCCGCATTAAACGTGTTTTATAAGTTAAAGTAATTATGCAGGTTTGCTGTGCATTGAAGCTTTTGGTTCGTTTTGTGGAGGGACGAATCGGTTAGCCATGGTTTTGTTTTTATAAATCAGTCCATTTTTTTCCCCGGTAGATTAATTGATTTGGGTGATTGCAAATAATATAATGATGGAGTCCAAGTTACGTCTGACACTTTGTGCTTCAGAAGTGCTGAAAAATTAATTAGTTACAGGTTTTTCAGGGGATATAGTTTTGCCCAAACCGAAATTTCTGAATACAACTCGCAAAATACCTAAAACAAAAACCCGTCCTTCAAAATGAGTTTCAATCGCGGTGGTGGGTAATTCCCAAAATTAGAGGTCCAAAAGTGTGACATGCTTTTTAAGATTTCCAAGTGTTTTTAGTGATTGAAGTGGTTTCCCAGTAGAAAATAATTATTTTTATTTCAACAAATGCCACTTAAATTTAATGTTTGAGTGTAGATATGGCACCAAGGTTAATGCAAACTCATTTTACAGCCAATTTTCATTGGCGTAGGTAACGCGGGACACCAAACTATGGAACAAATTATAAGCCTTTATGGTCTTTTGTTTTGAATATTTTTCAGGAATCGGAGAACAAAATATTTAAAAAAATTATGCTGCCCCCTATAATCACAGGCCACAGTCCATTACTGAGAATTTGTGATCATGAGTGGTGATTTTTGAAGCAGAGAGTGTCGTATGTAACTGGGACACCAAACATTTTGGACCCCTAATTTGGGGAATTACTCATGTAGAATAGCAGCTCTTTGGATTTAAGTCATAAAAAAACCTTTAAAATGGTTCCAGATATTTTGCGTCCGTAATCACAATCGTCTGGTTGAAATGACAGACATGTTTACCCTCTTGTCAAACATGTATTTGACTCCGGAACCCCGCTCGATCGATCTTGATCGATGCATCAAATCGCTTATCATTTTCCGATCACAAACAGAGAACCATTTTCTTTACCCAACGCTGTTTGAAGAAGGACGCGCCAAAATGTCTGACGTGTCACATTTTGTAAATGTTGGAATTTGGGCCAGCAAAAATGAAAAACGTGTTTGGCGCACAGCGTTGTGGTAAAAGGAAGAGATCTGTTGCCTATTTTTGCTGTCAGAACCTGAAACGTGTTTGTGACGTATATCGCGGATTCGACCAATGAATGGCCTTATAGTTTACCGACGACCGAAGCTGACTATTGTTCGAATATACGTCAGAAACATGTTTCTATATACTTGTGGTAGCGAAAATAGCACCTGTTGTTGCCACAAACGTTTACGTGAGGCGTTGTGTGCGCGCGTTGCGTCCGTTTGCGCGCACTGCGTCCGTTTGCGCGCGCGTTTTGCGTTCAATTTGACAAGTGCAACGCGATACGTGTTTTCATTATTTTGACCTCCAAAATGACACAATTTGTACATAATTATACAGTCATCTGAGCTGTGAAGTTGGTCAATAATTACATGTATATAAAAGTCTGCGAAAAATCCTCGTGATTTTTTGCGTCACCGTGTATAAATAAATTACTTTTTCATCGTCGTAATTGTGGGTGATGTTCAAACTGTTGTACGAATTAGAATTTTCTTTCTTGTTCATTCTTATTGATTTGTTCATCATAAAAATACTACTGGAGCTTAGAATTTTGCAAATTTCATAATGAACTTTCCATCGCTAATGTCTCGTGCATGGTGGCGTCATTTTTATGTATTAAGTTTTACACATTCTTCGGCTGTTACACGAAGTAAGAATCATTGCTATTCCCTTTGCTAATGACGTCTGAAATTCACTTCACTCCATGATCGCCTATAACGACCAATACAAATGTTTCTTCATTACAAATAGACTGACAACTACTGAACGGAATACATATTACAGACACTCCGTACTTTTTTTCGAATAATTTGCGTTTATTCTATATGTTTGTGCTATTATATACAAAATAGTGCGGGTTCTGCGTCATGCACTAGTCCGTAACATTACGAAACTTGTTCTTCAAATTCCGTGACAATTTTAGGCAAATTTTGTAAACATTTTCCGGGAAAATACGGATTTCTTACAGTGTATTAAATATTAAAGATTAGAAGGAAGCAGGGCGTGTATTTCCCCCTTCTAAATTTTGGACACAGGGGATTATTTTTGTGTTTTTTTAATGCCAACCACACCGCTCCTCCATCAAACTCCCGTCGTATCGGCGGAAATTAAACGATACCATCGCATAGTGTCGTTCGTGACTCGGCACGTACTGAGCTCGTCTGATCCCGCCATTTCTCCCAGATTTTAATTATAGATTTGGTCATCGAAAAACTCGTTGGGGCTCAATACCAAACCTTATCGACCCCCTCGATCGCTTGTATATGCCCTTATTATTGGCAGCTGTCTTGTACGTAAGACAAAGTCTAGGGGGAAAAACTGTTTCCTTAAGATTTTTGATAAAAGAGAATCAATTTCTGACGCCGACAAGTTTCGCGCCAAAACTTTTGCTGTGAACAAGTCACGCGAGATTTCACGAGATTTCATAAGTAAACGTTTATTCTGGACATTAACGGTTTTTTTTAAATTTGGAGATTAAAAATTTGGTTATCGTTTAATTAAGTTTAAAGTGATTTCAACCGTTTAAATTTTTGGAAGTCAATCAGTTTTGAAAATGTATCCGTTTGATATAGTTTATTTAGACGAAACTTGCAGTGAATTCATAGATCTGCATTCCGACTCTCTAGAGTTCCTTTTAAAATTCCCCGGCAACAAATCACGTGTGAAAGTTATGCGTAGTCGGTAGATCAAAGACGAACGGTGCTTTTGAATTTTAGGGGCTTGTACTAGGTTTTTTTTTTTTAATTAGCCGGACGAGTCTGACAATCTGACCTTCGCATGAATCAGCTAAATTTAATTGGTAGTCACGGATGGCCGTGGTCAGAACGCGTCAAAATTGTGATTGATTTTACTGATTGGTTTTTCACTTTTTGTTTCGTTGTTCTTTAATTCTCTGTCGGTTTTGAAGATGTACAAATGTTGAAAATCTTTGTTAGTATTCGATTTGATCTCCTTGTGATTCACACAGGAACTGGATTAAAGATTTTCTTTGTCTTTGCCTGGGCGGGTTTTCTTCTATGTGTTATGTGATGACGCAGTCTGGTGCATGCATTGCACTCAAAAACTGAAAATTTTTACAGGTTGTGAGTTTGAATCTTGATTCGTGTGTTATTGAGCAAGGCACTTTGCCATGAGTTACCTCTCTCTACCTACAAGTAAATGTGAGGCCAGGGGCGGTATTCAATTCAGTACTTAAGCCAAATATTTAAGAATTTTACTTAGTTTTTGGCTAAAGTAAAATACTTAGCCAAAATCGGTATTCAATTCGCAAGTGGCTAAGTTTTTTACTTTAGAAAAATACTTAGAACATTTGGTATTCAAATGGTTCTTTTTGGGAAAGTATTTTACTTAAATTTGAGAAGGCAGGAAAGCACACTTAAGCAATTTTTACATACATCACACGCATACTGTAACCGGTTTAGACCGGTTTTGTTTTGGTGCGCGTGTTGTGCGTTTTGCGTAAGAAAAACGCTTACGAGAAGGCGCGGTTCATAGCGCGTCCCACGCTGTATTCAATTGGCTGTTTAGGGAGTTCTGCGCTCTGCGTTTATTTGTAACGTCACAATGTATCTAAGTATTTGACTTTCTAAAGTAAAATTCTTAGAAGGCTTTGAATACGAGATAGGTCATTTTCTTAGCCAAGCCAAATACTAAGTAAGTTTTTACTAAATTTAAGTATTGAATTGAATACCGCCCTGAGGTATAGTGAAGGTGTTGCGTTCGATTAGCTCGTAAGTGCTTATAACAGGCAGCCGGGGCTGCATGCCTCCCCAGGGAGTTAATAAGGTTTAATGGAATTATATATTTGGGACCGGAGACCAGGGTAACAATGCGAGTGCCATGAGCCCCTTGCTTAGTGGATTTGTGTGTGATATCTATCATTATACAAATCATCATGTACCTATAAGGTCTTTGGTTATATAGTACACCACGCCCCCCCCCCCCCCCCCCCACCCCCCCCCCCCCCCCCCCCCCCCCCCCCCCCACCCCCACCCCTTCTCCCAATAAAACAAATGGTTGTATTCATTTCGATCGTGCCAGTTACGTTTTTGTAATTTTCTGGGTCGAAGTAAACACACTCCAGGTGTTAAACTTCCCACAGTCCCTTCGGCGTACCGACTGCTTTCTCAACAAACCCAAAAGAGACTGTTTACTGCGGTGACGCATACTTTGTAAAGAGTAAGCCTATTAAGACATAAATCTGGGGCATACGTTAAGTGTAGTTTTATGCCGGCTCTCGTTTGACAACGTTGCGTTACGACCTATAAAAATCCCGAGTACACATTAAAGCTTTTTATAAACGGTTTTTGAGTACTTTCTCTTATTCTGCTGATTGTGAAATATTACCTACCGTGTAAATGTCAGACTTTAGAGCGACGCGAAATCGACCCCGGCTTTTTATTTTGCGCGGCAAAAACTGCTATTTTTCCACCCGCCACTTGTCATGACGCCATGTCAGATTTGACAGCGAAATGCAGTTTGGCTTGTCGTTCTTTCTTTCATTTTGGAAAACTTTTTTTTCTGAAACGAAAACTTACATTTTCGCTCATTTTTTTTAAATATAAACTTACATCACGCAGTTTTCCGAAAATCCGCTCAAGGCATCTTCACTATTTATCTGATCACAGGGCTCCGCATCACTCTCAGCTTCCTGAGAGTATACTATGGGGAGTCAGGTTGGCGTAGCGCTCTTTCCTCGCCTTCGAATCCCGTCCAGGTCGAATCCCGTCCAGGTTCGAATCCCGTCCGGGTCAGTATGTGGATTGGGTTCTCAGTCCTGCCTGATTCCGTGGGTTTTCCCCATACACGGTGGTGTGTGGGGCTTTCCTCCCACATCTAAAACTGAGAATTTCTTCCCTGTTCCATAGTACTTCGTGGCCATGCTGAGAACCTCTAAGGTGGCTACAGGGCAACGACTTAAGTCTCCTAATCGCAGCAACCAGATCCCCTTAGGGGATCATACGAAAGAAGAAGAGTATACTATGCAGCCCCGGCTGCCTATCGGGTGCTCAATGGCTAATCAAAACACATCAACCTTCACTACCCTCTCAGGTACCCATTTACTCTGGGAGGAGAGAGGCAATGCGTTACAAAGATGACCGGACCGGGATTCGGACCCACAACTTAAAAACAACACGGGCCGTTTTCCCGCTCTGAACAGCTTTGATTACTACGGGGTAGAGAGATTAAAAAATACATTCTCGGTACACTCTTAGTCAGTTAAGAGAGCCTTGATAAAGTGGGCTAGACACTTTCAAGATTCTAAAAGCCATCAATTTAGGCCGCAATTTATTTCGTTCTTTTGTCAAGCTACAGGGCTACCGTGCTTTCATTAGGTAATGGACTGCAATATGGCTATCCATTAAGTCTCAGCCGAGATGGTCTAAATAATCTCTAGATTGTAATGTTTAGGTACACGCTACTCCGGGAACGTTATTAATTAATTTCAATGTTTTTCATTTGCCAAAATAATCTCGAAGAAACTCAGAACCGTAAACATAAAAAGAGCTCAAATGGACACGGTATATTATAGGTACTTCCTCAATTTATTTCAATTTTGATATATTTGTTTCAGCGAAATTGCATACTTTAAACCATTTTGTAAGCGCTTATTGGGGAAATACCAAATAGGGCTACAATTATATAGGTGTGCAGGGCCGGATCCAGGATTTTGAAAAGGGGAGTCGTGAAATTTTAAAGCATGAAATGCTGCTGACAATAAATTAGTGAGCGCTTAGCGCGAAGCCCTGACGGCTTCTAGATGGATTCTATATATATTTAACCACTTTAAGCAGGAAAAATGTGCACAAAAGTGTAAATCGTTTTTGTGAAAAGGGGGGTAGGGGGCGTGCGCCCCTACGCACCCCCCCTGGATCCGCCCCTGGTGTGTTCGTCTTGCTTACACCGATATACACGTTTCGCTTTGCAATGGGAAAACACGAATCGATGCAGGCAGGTTTTTGTGTTGCTGTGACGTCATCTATATTATTAATAATTGACAAGAGAGTAATCCTTGTCATTTAATTTTGTCAGGACCAAATCACCACTATATGTGGTGACGTCATATGCATACGATCTATAAATCTCGACAACAAACTGACACTTCGAGTTGCGTGCAGCGATTTTTAAAAAGCTAGAATCCCCTTGACGAAAATCCAGCATTTGCACATTTTTCGATAGTCGACATATCCCTCCAGCCGACTTACACCGCTGTTTATTTCAAATTGTCCGTTTTAAGTGGATAAATCGCAAGCAAAAGTGCGGTTTTCGAAAATGAAATTTTCGCGATTTCTGAAACGCTCATTAGGTATTAATAATATGCGCATGACCCCGTAACGCAATCTTGAGAAACACGAGTAAAACAGGGTCGGCAGTTCCATACGTTTACACGCAAAAAACTCTGAAAACCGTCTCTGTTCGATGGTGTTTTTTGAAGAATTTTTCTCGTGCAAAAAGCCAGAGATGTGCACAGTAGTGTGTGCATGGTTGTATGCTTTACCAGACACCATGAAAAAAAAAGAGCAGAAAGATTTCTTTTGTATTACCAGAGAAGAGAAAAATGAGTCGCTCGTTCTAACTTGTACCGGCGATGTTCAAACACGTGGGAACTACGGCCCGCAGGGACCGTTCAGTGCTGTACACAGACCGCTGTGAATGTCGTTCGTTTCGTGACAAAACCACCCGTCGCATTTGCACCAGTATTTAGTTCAAAAGAGCTTCATTGTGAGCCACAATTTTCACCGTTTTTTCACAAAACAGGTAATAGTAGATTATTGTCATATACATCGTATTTTTCACGTTTGTATTTTGAATTACAAAGGACAAAACAGGCATGATGAACATTCACTCGGTGTATTTTCCATTATCAGGATGACGTCAAAACCCTGTTTATCAACAAACCAAGTGACCTCGAGCGTTTCAGAATTGAGGGTCGGAACTGCTTTGCGTTTTAAGCAAAAGGCTGTCGAGTTTTGGTGGAAAACAAGTTGTGATGGTGTTGTAGACACATACACCTGTGGACGGGGGGGGGGGGGGCGGGGGCGGGGGGGGGGGGGGGAGGGGGGTGGGGGGGGGGGTGGGGGGTGGGGGGGGGGGGGGGGGGTACCAGCTGTTTAATTGAGTTTCATTTTCGTGTAATGGTCTTACGAGTGCGAATAGGCGGTACGCCAACGCACTAGTTCCGATGTCATACCGATAGGGATCGTGCAATAAAGCAGCACGTCTTTAATTAAATTACCGGGCGAGCATTCGAGTCATTAAAGCCGGATGTTGGTCGTGTTGCTAAGGCACGCGTCGTGCCGTTGTCTAGTTGGTGAATGGCGGCCGCCATTGTATTTTTTTGATGGCACCACACAAACAAATCCGTATAGCTCAGACATTTATTGATCGAAGTCTTAATTTTGGTGGAACTATTGAAGTAGAATATCCAAATATAGGATTCCTTTTAACTGATTGTTATTCCATTTTGCGCTCCGATTGTCTGACCTACTTATAGTTAAAAGGCATTTATTATTTCAAGGTGTTCTAGATTCTAAATAATGAGACAGAATCTAAAATCTAATGGTTATATAGAGCACTAAAGTGAACATGTCACCCTTTGCGTGTTGCCACACTGCAAAAACTGTGGTGTTAAATCAACACCAGTGGTGTTGTCTTCTATATAGATACCAAGTCTGGTGTTAAAATTTAACACCATCGGTGTTAGTTTGTATTTCTCAATTGGAATAAATGCATTACTTTTAACACCCTAGGTGTTAAACTAATACTTGTGGTGTTAAAACTTAACACCAGGCTTGGTATCTATATAAGACAACACCGCTGGTGTTAATTTAACACCACAATTTGTGCAGTGCAAGATAGGTCTACACTAAAACCAGTGAACTGTTTCCTTGCGCTTTAGCAATAGCGTTTTTAATTTCCAGTGAATGTGTGGAGCCAGTTACCCCGTCAACTGACGTCACACTTTAGTAGTCCATGCAATGCATAGTTCCGACCTGTCAATCAAGCCGAACCCGCCAACCAATCACAACAGAGCTAGCAGACGGCGCCCACAAAGGTCAAAGTGATGCAATCATCACAAACAATGCACGCGATTTTCTGCCCATACAGTTTGTATGTGGTATGTGCCAGTGACCGGGTGAATTTTGGTTTCAATGTTTGGCGATTCGCTGTTCAAAGGTAGGAAAGCGCATTTTTATAAAAGATATGTCATCCCTGCATTACTAGCCCTTCGCTCAGTGTGTGCTACGATAACTGTCGACCTCAAAACATAAATACCTTTGGGTTTTCTCCAATGAATCTGTGCTTTCCATGCCGAGTCCCGTTGCTTTGTACGTAGTCTCGCCATTTTTTTGCGATGGCTTGTGAGCACATAGCAACAATATCTAAGGGGCGGGGTTAACTGGGCAATCTCGGAACTATGCATTAGGTCGGTTGGACGAGAAAACGCAAACTTGTTGGGTAAACGCTTTTTACCATCAAAATGGGCAGAAACGGCTTTTTTTTTTTTTAATTGTTCCGACCTTCAGGAATTTTCCGGTTGACGAAAATCCAAAACATTCTCCAACGCTCACTGCAAACATCCATATTGTTAAATGTTTCGATTAGGCCATCGGTACAATTTAATCGCAAACAGAATCGATAATAACACAGCCGGCCCGGCTTTTAATATTACATTTGCCGAGATTGCCCAGTTAACCCCGCCCCTTAGATATTGTTGCTATGTGCTCACAAGCCATCGCAAAAAAATGGCGACACAACGTACAAAGCAACGGGACTGGGCATGGAAAGCACAGATTCATTGGAGAAAGCTCAAAGGTATTTATGTTTTAGGGTGGACAGTTACCGTAGCACACACTGAGCGAAGGGCTAGTAATGCAGGGATGACATATTCATAAAAATGCGCTTTCCTACCTTTGAACAGCGAATCGCCCGACATTGAAACCAAAATTCACCCGGTCACTGGCGCATACAACATACAAACTGTATGGGCAGAAAATCGCGTGATTGTGTGATGATTGCATCAATTTCACCTATGTGGGTGCTGTCTGCTAGCTCTGTTGTGATTGGTTGGCGGGTTCGGCTTGATTGACAGGTCGGAACTATGCATAGAGGGCGTGAATTCGTTAATGTATTTTTCATTTTTCTTATTTTTCTTATTAATTTTATTTTAATCAATTGTTCGACTCGAGTCTGTCTTTCTTTGGTATCTGTTTCGTGATCTATGTCATGTATGGCGCCACCACAGAACAGTACTCTATTAATCCAGTTTTCCTTTGAGAGTGTTTTCGTCTCAAATCAAACCTCTTGTTTTCGTTCAAACTCCAATTTTCCCCGACCAGTAGATCTTCTTGTAGT
The DNA here is from genome assembly GCA_037783545.1 of Henricia sp. BOLD:AAB3569. NCBI lineage: Eukaryota > Metazoa > Echinodermata > Asteroidea > Spinulosida > Echinasteridae > Henricia > Henricia sp. BOLD:AAB3569. Next base: position 188,063 of record JBBELK010000281.1, read on the forward strand.
TCGGCTCATTTTTCTTGACCTATACCGATCATCGTCAAATAATAAAGGCCGAAAGATCTACGGTAGTAGACTTTCGTCAAGGGTTGCTTGTGGAGGGGACGAGACGTTTAATTTGACCCTCTTAACTAGACTAAGGAGACAGATGCATGATCCAGATAGCATCTTGCGCATCGCAAAGATGGCCGTGTCAAGTTGTAACGTCTCAGAGATATTGGAAACAAAAATATTGTTCCAAAAGATTTGGATTTCTCTCAACCTGTTCACAGATTCATTTTTAACATTTTATAATTAAACTCTACAATTTCCCATTTATTCAGAGTCAAAAAACGGTTAATCACCTTTAAGCCAGGGTGAAAGCTTGACCCAGATTTTCCACGGCAAACCCAGATTGTCCGGCAGGCTCCATATGTTCGTGTACAAAACAAATGTCAAGGGGCTTTTACCGCAGTAAATTAACTCGTGTGTATGTAATTTCAAGTTACATCTAATGAATTTGGACGCAGCCGATTTGACAACCGTGATTTTGTAAGCACTTCAAGCATTAGGAATAAAGAACTTCGCACAAGATTACTGACATGCTCGCCGCGAATCGAAGCGTTCATCAGGCACGATCGTTGGCTGAATGGGCGTTTCATTCATTTGTTCAGTCGTCGTTCGAGAGGAAATTTGCACGCAATTCGGTCAAGAGAAAGACGTGATACATTGAGAATGATGGATGTTAACCAGAAGCCGGATATTCGAAGAAAAAAAGCCCTTAGGATTACGAAAGATTCGAGGGATGCTATACGTGAACTTAATAACTAAAATATTTAAATTAAAGTCGACTGTGTTTGCTGGAATGGTCCGATTTTCAGGATGGAAATACAATTTAAACGGAATATTACGATGTGTATGGTTATGGGCAACATCAATCCTGTCGTATTCAATTCTTGGTAAAACAATTACGAATAAAATTCATCCTTTTTTTTCTCTCGAAGCGCCACACTCCGCCGCAACAGAGTTTGTGTTAATTTCCTCTGAGGAGTCTCTGCTTTGTATACAGTTAAAAACACGCAAATTATACTCGGACTGAAAGAACCAGAGGCCGAGAGATGTGGCAAGGCTGACTGCACCAGCCCCGGCCGTAAGAGCCGCTGAGACAGGGTTCTGCCGGCTTTTTGAAAGGCGTGCGGATCCAGAAGTCGGGTCATCCTACGCAGGTTCAATCCCACGCAGGTTCAATTTCAAAAAATCACGGGGAAAAAACTTTAAGTGAGTTTTGTTTAGAACCATATTGCACTGTCAACTGCAAGGCGACGTGTTCGATTCGGTTCTCTATTGACTGGTACTTGGTAACAACTGGAAAACCTCGGATCATCGCGTATACAAATTGCTCGCGTTTTAGAATCTTAATGAAGAACTGACACCATCCCTGTAAAGCCGTCTGTGAGAATAGTTAATTATATTAATGTTTCCAAACGAGACATTTTGGAGTATTTGGATGAGCCGATTTATTTCTTTACTTTAGCAGGATGAGACCATATAATGCCCGCCTGGTTGAACATTAAGCCAAAGCCCAATAACACTTCCCGCTTGCTTAATGGCGGGAAACGGTGACAAATATTCCCGCCAGATCGGTCGCCACTTCGCCGATGGGCGGTTATGCTCTTCAGCAAGAATGATAAAATGGCTCAGCTGTTTTATTAAGGATTTGACATGCAGTTTGTACTGTGTGCTGCAGGGGACGTATAAGCTGGATTCATACTCAGCTTTTTCGCCCGTAAATATGACGCACATCGCTTTGAGAAAAACGGTGAACTTGTAATAAAACGACGCACTGAAAACCAGAGAATCAACTTGAGCGAAAAGTGTTTTTGTAATTCTGCGATTTTTAGTGTACCGCTTCACTCCAAATTCCTGCCACGCCGTTATTTATCTCCGTCCACAACGCAAGTTAAGTGTGTATGCAGCGCGATATGTGGCAGAGGGTATCCCCCTACCATTGTTCCCCCATTGTGTCTCAAACATACAAGGAATTTCCAAGGAATTCCTTTCAGTTTTTAGGGGGTGAGGTTGGTGCGTTAACAAAAGGGAAGAGTGTGTTGAGGTATAGGGGCGTTAGGGGGCAGTCCCTTTTCCACATGCTGGGTATATCCACACATCGCGGGAAAAACATGCGCTGCGCTCCGCTGACTGCTTTGTATGACCAGAGACGTGGAAATTTCTTCTTTATGTCTCTGGTATGACCTCCGAGTCTCCGGTCTTTCCAATAATGGAAAATATCCGGGAAAATGTCACTATCGCATGGATCCGTCTTAGAAGGCAGTTTACATGTCATCAACATTTCCCAACGATTGAATCACAAATTGTGCACCCGTGTATATCCGCAGGGAAATAAGGTCTTGACATCTGGTCATGACGTCCTACGCATAAAAGTCTACTGTATACCTGAAGTTGATGAAATATTATTAAACGCGTGCACAGTCTTCCCATCAGTGTATCAAATTAAGAAAGAAAAAGAAACCTCTCCACGACCGCGTCCCCTTTTCCAGCTGCTCAAATAACGATTTCATTAGACTCTTAATGACAGTTTCCTCATCACATCTCCTTCAAAACGAGTCTCGTAATAAAGACAATTCATCGCCGACTGCGGGCCGGAAAATTAGGAGCGTGCACGAACAATCTTAGCTCCTCGCCCGCCCGGCTCATGCTCGTAAATTTCACATTTGGGGGCCGAAATTGGCGGGAAACGAGGAATGAAATTTTATACGTGCGAGGAGAGTGTGTGTTTGTATTTTATAAGTGTTTTCGATAGGTTGCCATGGTCCGTGGATACATTAACGATTTCACGACGCTATGGAGTAGGTCGTGCACTACGATACATTACCTTCGGACAGACAAATTCATCTTCATGAGAGAATAATTTATAATTTTGTGCATTTTTGTTGTGTTTTAGTTACTGTTAACGAAAAGAACATGAATAGAGTTTTGCACTATATACATAATATTCTTTGTTGATGTACTCTGGTGGAGGTTTTAAATTTGTAGATTGTATGACATGGCATCCCATCCAGTGGATTAGCAGTGCAACTGCTGGGGGTAA
>JBBELK010000282.1:0-76714 GCA_037783545.1 Henricia sp. BOLD:AAB3569
ATTTCCAAATTTGCCGGCATTTGGGACACACTTTGACCTAATTCCCGTCACAATCTGGGGTGAGTCAACGGCCGTACAAATGTACACCAGCGCGGCGCAGGGTGTCCCAACAGCCACGGTTAGGGGAATAACCATGCAGCCGAGCTCCGTTTTCCCTAAACTCTGAAATTTCTCCGTCATTTCCCAGCGAAAATCTGTCAATTTTGCATGACAAGTGCGGAATATATACAGTTTGGAGCATGCAAAATTTGAAGTTGGTTGGAAAATTCCTTGATTTCCAATTTGCCGGCATTTGGGACACACTTTGACCTAATTCCCGTCACAATCTGGGGTGAGTCAACGGCCGTACAAATGTACACCAGCGCGGCGCAGGGTGTCCCAACAGCCACGGTTAGGGGAATAACCACGCAGCCGAGCTCCGTTTTCCCTAAACTCTGAAATTTCTCCGTCATTTCCCAGCGAAAATCTGTCAATTTTGCATGACAAGTGCGGAATATATACAGTTTGGAGCATGCAAAATTTGAAGTTGGTTGGAAAATTCCTTGATTTCCAAATTTGCCGGCATTTGGGACACACTTTGACCTAATTCCCGTCACAATCTGGGGTGAGTCAACGGCCGTAGAAATGTACACCAGCGCATGCGCAGGGTGTCCCAACAGCCACGGTTAGGGGAATAACCACGCAGCCGAGCTCCGTTTTCCCTAAACTTTGAAATTTCTCCGTCATTTCCCAGCGAAAATCTGTCAATTGTGCATGACAAGTGCGGAATATATACAGTTTGGAGCATGCAAAATTTGAAGTTGGTTGTAAAATTCCTTGATTTCCAAATTTGCCGGCATTTGGGACACACTTTGACCTAATTCCCGTCACAATCTGGGGTGAGTCAACGGCCGTACAAATGTACACCAGCGCGGCGCATGCGCAGGGTGTCCCAACAGCCACGGTTAGGAGAATAACCACGCAGCCGAGCTCCGTTTTCCCTAAACTCTGAAATTTCTCCGTCATTTCCCAGCGAAAATCTGTCAATTTTGCATGACAAGTGCGGAATATATACAGTTTGGAGCATGCAAAATTTGAAGTTGGTTGGAAAATTCCTTGATTTTCAAATTTGCCGGCATTTGGGACACACTTTGACCTAATTCCGTCACAATCTGGGGTGAGTCAACGGCCGTACAAATGTACACCAGCGCGGCGCAGGGTGTCCCAACAGCCACGGTTAGGGGAATAACCACGCAGCCGAGCTCCGTTTTCCCTAAACTCTGAAATTTCTCCGTCATTTCCCAACGAAAATCTGTCAATTTTGCATGACAAGTGCGGAATATATACAGTTTGGAGCATGCAAAATTTGAAGTTGGTTGTAAAATTCCTTGATTTCCAAATTTGCCGGCATTTGGGACACACTTTGACCTAATTCCCGTCACAATCTGGGGTGAGTCAACGGCCGTACAAATGTACACCAGCGCGGCGCAGGGTGTCCCAACAGCCACGGTTAGGGGAATAACCACGCAGCCGAGCTCCGTTTTCCCTAAACTCTGAAATTTCTCCGTCATTTCCCAACGAAAATCTGTCAATTTTGCATGACAAGTGCGGAATATATACAGTTTGGAGCATGCAAAATTTGAAGTTGGTTGGAAAATTTCTTGATTTCCAAATTTGCCGGCATTTGGGACACACTTTGACCTAATTCCCGTCACAATCTGGGGTGAGTCAACGGCCGTACAAATGTACACCAGCGCGGCGCAGGGTGTCCCAACAGCCACGGTTAGGGGAATAACCATGCAGCCGAGCTCCGTTTTCCCTAAACTCTGAAATTTCTCCGTCATTTCCCAGCGAAAATCTGTCAATTTTGCATGACAAGTGCGGAATATATACAGTTTGGAGCATGCAAAATTTGAAGTTGGTTGGAAAATTCCTTGATTTCCAAATTTGCCGGCATTTGGGACACACTTTGACCTAATTCCCGTCACAATCTGGGGTGAGTCAACGGCCGTAGAAATGTACACCAGCGCATGCGCAGGGTGTCCCAACAGCCACGGTTAGGGGAATAACCACGCAGCCGAGCTCCGTTTTCCCTAAACTCTGAAATTTCTCCGTCATTTCCCAGCGAAAATCTGTCAATTTTGCATGACAAGTGCGGAATATATACAGTTTGGAGCATGCAAAATTTGAAGTTGGTTGGAAAATTCCTTGATTTCCAAATTTGCCGGCATTTGGGACACACTTTGACCTAATTCCCGTCACAATCTGGGGTGAGTCAACGGCCGTACAAATGTACACCAGCGCGGCGCATGCGCAGGGTGTCCCAACAGCCACGGTTAGGAGAATAACCACGCAGCCGAGCTCCGTTTTCCCTAAACTCTGAAATTTCTCCGTCATTTCCCAGCGAAAATCTGTCAATTTTGCATGACAAGTGCGGAATATATACAGTTTGGAGCATGCAAAATTTGAAGTTGGTTGGAAAATCCTTGATTTCCAAATTTGCCGGCATTTGGGACACACTTTGACCTAATTCCCGTCACAATCTGGGGTGAGTCAACGGCCGTACAAATGTACACCAGCGCGGCGCAGGGTGTCCCAACAGCCACGGTTAGGGGAATAACCACGCAGCCGAGCTCCGTTTTCCCTAAACTCTGAAATTTCTCCGTCATTTCCCAGCGAAAATCTGTCAATTTTGCATGACAAGTGCGGAATATATACAGTTTGGAGCATGCAAAATTTGAAGTTGGTTGGAAAATTCCTTGATTTCCAAATTTGCCGGCATTTGGGACACACTTTGACCTAATTCCCGTCACAATCTGGGGTGAGTCAACGGCCGTAGAAATGTACACCAGCGCATGCGCAGGGTGTCCCAACAGCCACGGTTAGGGGAATAACCACGCAGCCGAGCTCCGTTTTCCCTAAACTCTGAAATTTCTCCGTCATTTCCCAGCGAAAATCTGTCAATTTTGCATGACAAGTGCGGAATATATACAGTTTGGAGCATGCAAAATTTGAAGTTGGTTGGAAAATTCCTTGATTTCCAAATTTGCCGGCATTTGGGACACACTTTGACCTAATTCCCGTCACAATCTGGGGTGAGTCAACGGCCTTACAAATGTACACCAGCGCGGCGCATGCGCAGGGTGTCCCAACAGCCACGGTTAGGAGAATAACCACGCAGCCGAGCTCCGTTTTCCCTAAACTCTGAAATTTCTCCGTCATTTCCCAGCGAAAATCTGTCAATTTTGCATGACAAGTGCAGAATATATACAGTTTGGAGCATGCAAAATTTGAAATTGGTTGGAAAATTCCTTGATTTCCAAATTTGCCGGCATTTGGGACACACTTTGACCTAATTCCCGTCACAATCTGGGGTGAGTCAACGGCCGTACAAATGTACACCAGCGCGGCGCAGGGTGTCCCAACAGCCACGGTTAGGGGAATAACCACGCAGCCGAGCTCCGTTTTCCCTAAACTCTGAGATTTCTCCGTCATTTCCCAGCGAAAATCTGTCAATTTTGCATGACAAGTGCGGAATATATACAGTTTGGAGCATGCAAAATTTGAAGTTGGTTGGAAAATTCCTTGATTTCCAATTTGCCGGCATTTGGGACACACTTTGACCTAATTCCCGTCACAATCTGGGGTGAGTCAACGGCCGTACAAATGTACACCAGCGCGGCGCAGGGTGTCCCAACAGCCACGGTTAGGGGAATAACCACGCAGCCGAGCTCCGTTTTCCCTAAACTCTGAAATTTCTCCGTCATTTCCCAGCGAAAATCTGTCAATTTTGCATGACAAGTGCGGAATATATACAGTTTGGAGCATGCAAAATTTGAAGTTGGATGGAAAATTCCTTGATTTCCAAATTTGCCGGCATTTGGGACACACTTTGACCTAATTCCCGTCACAATCTGGGGTGAGTCAACGGCCGTACAAATGTACACCAGCGCGGCGCAGGGTGTCCCAACAGCCACGGTTAGGGGAATAACCACGCAGCCGAGCTCCGTTTTCCCTAAACTCTGAAATTTCTCCGTCATTTCCCAGCGAAAATCTGTCAATTTTGCATGACAAGTGCGGAATATATACAGTTTGGAGCATGCAAAATTTGAAGTTGGTTGTAAAATTCCTTGATTTCCAAATTTGCCGGCATTTGGGACACACTTTGACCTAATTCCCGTCACAATCTGGGGTGAGTCAACGGCCGTACAAATGTACACCAGCGCGGCGCATGCGCAGGGTGTCCCAACAGCCACGGTTAGGAGAATAACCACGCAGCCGAGCTCCGTTTTCCCTAAACTCTGAAATTTCTCCGTCATTTCCCAGCGAAAATCTGTCAATTTTGCATGACAAGTGCGGAATATATACAGTTTGGAGCATGCAAAATTTGAAGTTGGTTGGAAAATTCCTTGATTTCCAAATTTGCCGGCATTTGGGACACACTTTGACCTAATTCCCGTCACAATCTGGGGTGAGTCAACGGCCGTACAAATGTACACCAGCGCGGCGCAGGGTGTCCCAACAGCCACGGTTAGGGGAATAACCACGCAGCCGAGCTCCGTTTTCCCTAAACTCTGAAATTTCTCCGTCATTTCCCAGCGAAAATCTGTCAATTTTGCATGACAAGTGCGGAATATATACAGTTTGGAGCATGCAAAATTTGAAGTTGGTTGGAAAATTCCTTGATTTCCAAATTTGCCGGCATTTGGGACACACTTTGACCTAATTCCCGTCACAATCTGGGGTGAGTCAACGGCCGTAGAAATGTACACCAGCGCATGCGCAGGGTGTCCCAACAGCCACGGTTAGGGGAATAACCACGCAGCCGAGCTCCGTTTTCCCTAAACTCTGAAATTTCTCCGTCATTTCCCAACGAAAATCTGTCAATTTTGCATGACAAGTGCGGAATATATACAGTTTGGAGCATGCAAAATTTGAAGTTGGTTGGAAAATTCCTTGATTTCCAAATTTGCCGGCATTTGGGACACACTTTGACCTAATTCCCGTCACAATCTGGGGTGAGTCAACGGCCGTACAAATGTACACCAGCGCGGCGCATGCGCAGGGTGTCCCAACAGCCACGGTTAGGAGAATAACCACGCAGCCGAGCTCCGTTTTCCCTAAACTCTGAAATTTCTCCGTCATTTCCCAGCGAAAATCTGTCAATTTTGCATGACAAGTGCAGAATATATACAGTTTGGAGCATGCAAAATTTGAAATTGGTTGGAAAATTCCTTGATTTCCAAATTTGCCGGCATTTGGGACACACTTTGACCTAATTCCCGTCACAATCTGGGGTGAGTCAACGGCCGTACAAATGTACACCAGCGCGGCGCAGGGTGTCCCAACAGCCACGGTTAGGGGAATAACCACGCAGCCGAGCTCCGTTTTCCCTAAACTCTGAAATTTCTCCGTCATTTCCCAGCGAAAATCCTTCAATTTTGCATGACAAGTGCGGAATATATACAGTTTGGAGCATGCAAAATTTGAAGTTGGTTGGAAAATTCCTTGATTTCCAAATTTGCCGGCATTTGGGACACACTTTGACCTAATTCCCGTCACAATCTGGGGTGAGTCAACGGCCGTACAAATGTACACCAGCGCGGCGCAGGGTGTCCCAACAGCCACGGTTAGGGGAATAACCATGCAGCCGAGCTCCGTTTTCCCTAAACTCTGAAATTTCTCCGTCATTTCCCAGCGAAAATCTGTCAATTTTGCATGACAAGTGCGGAATATATACAGTTTGGAGCATGCAAAATTTGAAGTTGGTTGGAAAATTCCTTGATTTCCAAATTTGCCGGCATTTGGGACACACTTTGACCTAATTCCCGTCACAATCTGGGGTGAGTCAACGGCCGTACAAATGTACACCAGCGCGGCGCAGGGTGTCCCAACAGCCACGGTTAGGGGAATAACCACGCAGCCGAGCTCCGTTTTCCCTAAACTCTGAAATTTCTCCGTCATTTCCCAGCGAAAATCTGTCAATTTTGCATGACAAGTGCGGAATATATACAGTTTGGAGCATGCAAAATTTGAAGTTGGTTGGAAAATTCCTTGATTTCCAAATTTGCCGGCATTTGGGACACACTTTGACCTAATTCCCGTCACAATCTGGGGTGAGTCAACGGCCGTAGAAATGTACACCAGCGCATGCGCAGGGTGTCCCAACAGCCACGGTTAGGGGAATAACCACGCAGCCGAGCTCCGTTTTCCCTAAACTTTGAAATTTCTCCGTCATTTCCCAGCGAAAATCTGTCAATTGTGCATGACAAGTGCGGAATATATACAGTTTGGAGCATGCAAAATTTGAAGTTGGTTGTAAAATTCCTTGATTTCCAAATTTGCCGGCATTTGGGACACACTTTGACCTAATTCCCGTCACAATCTGGGGTGAGTCAACGGCCGTACAAATGTACACCAGCGCGGCGCATGCGCAGGGTGTCCCAACAGCCACGGTTAGGAGAATAACCACGCAGCCGAGCTCCGTTTTCCCTAAACTCTGAAATTTCTCCGTCATTTCCCAGCGAAAATCTGTCAATTTTGCATGACAAGTGCGGAATATATACAGTTTGGAGCATGCAAAATTTGAAGTTGGTTGGAAAATTCCTTGATTTTCAAATTTGCCGGCATTTGGGACACACTTTGACCTAATTCCCGTCACAATCTGGGGTGAGTCAACGGCCGTACAAATGTACACCAGCGCGGCGCAGGGTGTCCCAACAGCCACGGTTAGGGGAATAACCACGCAGCCGAGCTCCGTTTTCCCTAAACTCTGAAATTTCTCCGTCATTTCCCAACGAAAATCTGTCAATTTTGCATGACAAGTGCGGAATATATACAGTTTGGAGCATGCAAAATTTGAAGTTGGTTGGAAAATTCCTTGATTTCCAAATTTGCCGGCATTTGGGACACACTTTGACCTAATTCCCGTCACAATCTGGGGTGAGTCAACGGCCGTACAAATGTACACCAGCGCGGCGCATGCGCAGGGTGTCCCAACAGCCACGGTTAGGAGAATAACCACGCAGCCGAGCTCCGTTTTCCCTAAACTCTGAAATTTCTCCGTCATTTCCCAGCGAAAATCTGTCAATTTTGCATGACAAGTGCAGAATATATACAGTTTGGAGCATGCAAAATTTGAAATTGGTTGGAAAATTCCTTGATTTCCAAATTTGCCGGCATTTGGGACACACTTTGACCTAATTCCCGTCACAATCTGGGGTGAGTCAACGGCCGTACAAATGTACACCAGCGCGGCGCAGGGTGTCCCAACAGCCACGGTTAGGGGAATAACCACGCAGCCGAGCTCCGTTTTCCCTAAACTCTGAAATTTCTCCGTCATTTCCCAGCGAAAATCTGTCAATTTTGCATGACAAGTGCGGAATATATACAGTTTGGAGCATGCAAAATTTGAAGTTGGTTGGAAAATTCCTTGATTTCCAAATTTGCCGGCATTTGGGACACACTTTGACCTAATTCGCGTCACTTTCTGGGGTGAGTCAACGGCCGTAGAAATGTACACCAGCGCATGCGCAGGGTGTCCCAACAGCCACGGTTAGGGGAATAACCACGCAGCCGAGCTCCGTTTTCCCTAAACTCTGAAATTTCTCCGTCATTTCCCAGCGAAAATCTGTCAATTTTGCATGACAAGTGCGGAATATATACAGTTTGGAGCATGCAAAATTTGAAGTTGGTTGAAAAATTCCTTGATTTCCAAATTTGCCGGCATTAGGGACACACTTTGACCTAATTCCCGTCACAATCTGGGGTGAGTCAACGGCCGTACAAATGTACACCAGCACGGCGCAGGGTGTCCCAACAGCCACGGTTAGGGGAATAACCACGCAGCCGAGCTCCGTTTTCCCTAAACTCTGAAATTTCTCCGTCATTTCCCAGCGAAAATCTGTCAATTTTGCATGACAAGTGCGGAATATATACAGTTTGGAGCATGCAAAATTTGAAGTTGGTTGGAAAATTCCTTGATTTCCAAATTTGCCGGCATTTGGGACACACTTTGACCTAATTCCCGTCACAATCTGGGGTGAGTCAACGGCCGTACAAATGTACACCAGCGCGGCGCAGGGTGTCCCAACAGCCACGGTTAGGGGAATAACCACGCAGCCGAGCTCCGTTTTCCCTAAACTCTGAAATTTCTCCGTCATTTCCCAGCGAAAATCCTTCAATTTTGCATGACAAGTGCGGAATATATACAGTTTGGAGCATGCAAAATTTGAAGTTGGTTGGAAAATTCCTTGATTTCCAAATTTGCCGGCATTTGGGACACACTTTGACCTAATTCCCGTCACAATCTGGGGTGAGTCAACGGCCGTACAAATGTACACCAGCGCGGCGCAGGGTGTCCTAACAGCCACGGTTAGGGGAATAACCATGCAGCCGAGCTCCGTTTTCCCTAAACTCTGAAATTTCTCCGTAATTTCCCAGCGAAAATCTGTCAATTTTGCATGACAAGTGCGGAATATATACAGTTTGGAGCATGCAAAATTTGAAGTTGGTTGGAAAATTCCTTGATTTCCAAATTTGCCGGCATTTGGGACACACTTTGACCTAATTCCCGTCACAATCTGGGGTGAGTCAACGGCCGTACAAATGTACACCAGCGCGGCGCAGGGTGTCCCAACAGCCACGGTTAGGGGAATAACCACGCAGCCGAGCTCCGTTTTCCCTAAACTCTGAAATTTCTCCGTCATTTCCCAGCGAAAATCTGTCAATTTTGCATGACAAGTGCGGAATATATACAGTTTGGAGCATGCAAAATTTGAAGTTGGTTGGAAAATTCCTTGATTTCCAAATTTGCCGGCATTTGGGACACACTTTGACCTAATTCCCGTCACAATCTGGGGTGAGTCAACGGCCGTAGAAATGTACACCAGCGCATGCGCAGGGTGTCCCAACAGCCACAGTTAGGGGAATAACCACGCAGCCGAGCTCCGTTTTCCCTAAACTCTGAAATTTCTCCGTCATTTCCCAGCGAAAATCTGTCAATTTTGCATGACAAGTGCGGAATATATACAGTTTGGAGCATGCAAAATTTGAAGTTGGTTGGAAAATTCCTTGATTTCCAAATTTGCCGGCATTTGGGACACACTTTGACCTAATTCCCGTCACAATCTGGGGTGAGTCAACGGCCGTACAAATGTACACCAGCGCGGCGCATGCGCAGGGTGTCCCAACAGCCACGGTTAGGAGAATAACCACGCAGCCGAGCTCCGTTTTCCCTAAACTCTGAAATTTCTCCGTCATTTCCCAGCGAAAATCTGTCAATTTTGCATGACAAGTGCGGAATATATACAGTTTGGAGCATGCAAAATTTGAAGTTGGTTGGAAAATTCCTTGATTTCCAAATTTGCCGGCATTTGGGACACACTTTGACCTAATTCCCGTCACAATCTGGGGTGAGTCAACGGCCGTACAAATGTACACCAGCGCGGCGCAGGGTGTCCCAACAGCCACGGTTAGGGGAATAACCACGCAGCCGAGCTCCGTTTTCCCTAAACTCTGAAATTTCTCCGTCATTTCCCAGCGAAAATCTGTCAATTTTGCATGACAAGTGCGGAATATATACAGTTTGGAGCATGCAAAATTTGAAGTTGGTTGGAAATTCCTTGATTTCCAAATTTGCCGGCATTTCGGACACACTTTGACCTAATTCCCGTCACAATCTGGGGTGAGTCAACGGCCGTAGAAATGTACACCAGCGCATGCGCAGGGTGTCCCAACAGCCACGGTTAGGGGAATAACCACGCAGCCGAGCTCCGTTTTCCCTAAACTCTGAAATTTCTCCGTCATTTCCCAGCGAAAATCTGTCAATTTTGCATGACAAGTGCGGAATATATACAGTTTGGAGCATGCAAAATTTGAAGTTGGTTGGAAAATTCCTTGATTTCCAAATTTGCCGGCATTTGGGACACACTTTGACCTAATTCCCGTCACAATCTGGGGTGAGTCAACGGCCGTACAAATGTACACCAGCGCGGCGCAGGGTGTCCCAACAGCCACGGTTAGGGGAATAACCACGCAGCCGAGCTCCGTTTTCCCTAAACTCTGAGATTTCTCCGTCATTTCCCAGCGAAAATCTGTCAATTTTGCATGACAAGTGCGGAATATATACAGTTTGGAGCATGCAAAATTTGAAGTTGGTTGGAAAATTCCTTGTTTTCCAAATTTGCCGGCATTTGGGACACACTTTGACCTAATTCCCGTCACAATCTGGGGTGAGTCAACGGCCGTACAAATGTACACCAGCGCGGCGCAGGGTGTCCCAACAGCCACGGTTAGGGGAATAACCACGCAGCCGAGCTCCGTTTTCCCTAAACTCTGAAATTTCTCCGTCATTTCCCAGCGAAAATCTGTCAATTTTGCATGACAAGTGCGGAATATATACAGTTTGGAGCATGCAAAATTTGAAGTTGGTTGGAAAATTCCTTGATTTCCAAATTTGCCGGCATTTGGGACACACTTTGACCTAATTCGCGTCACATTCTGGGGTGAGTCAACGGCCGTAGAAATGTACACCAGCGCATGCGCAGGGTGTCCCAACAGCCACGGTTAGGGGAATAACCACGCAGCCGAGCTCCGTTTTCCCTAAACTCTGAAATTTCTCCGTCATTTCCCAGCGAAAATCTGTCAATTTTGCATGACAAGTGCGGAATATATACAGTTTGGAGCATGCAAAATTTGAAGTTGGTTGAACAATTCCTTGATTTCCAAATTTGCCGGCATTTGGGACACACTTTGACCTAATTCCCGTCACAATCTGGGGTGAGTCAACGGCCGTACAAATGTACACCAGCACGGCGCAGGGTGTCCCAACAGCCACGGTTAGGGGAATAACCACGCAGCCGAGCTCCGTTTTCCCTAAACTCTGAAATTTCTCCGTCATTTCCCAGCGAAAATCTGTCAATTTTGCATGACAAGTGCGGAATATATACAGTTTGGAGCATGCAAAATTTGAAGTTGGTTGGAAAATTCCTTGATTTCCAAATTTGCCGGCATTTGGGACACACTTTGACCTAATTCCCGTCACAATCTGGGGTGAGTCAACGGCCGTACAAATGTACACCAGCGCGGCGCAGGGTGTCCCAACAGCCACGGTTAGGGGAATAACCACGCAGCCGAGCTCCGTTTTCCCTAAACTCTGAAATTTCTCCGTCATTTCCCAGCGAAAATCCTTCAATTTTGCATGACAAGTGCGGAATATATACAGTTTGGAGCATGCAAAATTTGAAGTTGGTTGGAAAATTCCTTGATTTCCAAATTTGCCGGCATTTGGGACACACTTTGACCTAATTCCCGTCACAATCTGGGGTGAGTCAACGGCCGTACAAATGTACACCAGCGCGGCGCAGGGTGTCCTAACAGCCACGGTTAGGGGAATAACCATGCAGCCGAGCTCCGTTTTCCCTAAACTCTGAAATTTCTCCGTCATTTCCCAGCGAAAATCTGTCAATTTTGCATGACAAGTGCGGAATATATACAGTTTGGAGCATGCAAAATTTGAAGTTGGTTGGAAAATTCCTTGATTTCCAAATTTGCCGGCATTTGGGACACACTTTGACCTAATTCCCGTCACAATCTGGGGTGAGTCAACGGCCGTACAAATGTACACCAGCGCGGCGCAGGGTGTCCCAACAGCCACGGTTAGGGGAATAACCACGCAGCCGAGCTCCGTTTTCCCTAAACTCTGAAATTTCTCCGTCATTTCCCAGCGAAAATCTGTCAATTTTGCATGACAAGTGCGGAATATATACAGTTTGGAGCATGCAAAATTTGAAGTTGGTTGGAAAATTCCTTGATTTCCAAATTTGCCGGCATTTGGGACACACTTTGACCTAATTCCCGTCACAATCTGGGGTGAGTCAACGGCCGTACAAATGTACACCAGCGCGGCGCAGGGTGTCCTAACAGCCACGGTTAGGGGAATAACCATGCAGCCGAGCTCCGTTTTCCCTAAACTCTGAAATTTCTCCGTCATTTCCCAGCGAAAATCTGTCAATTTTGCATGACAAGTGCGGAATATATACAGTTTGGAGCATGCAAAATTTGAAGTTGGTTGGAAAATTCCTTGATTTCCAAATTTGCCGGCATTTGGGACACACTTTGACCTAATTCCCGTCACAATCTGGGGTGAGTCAACGGCCGTACAAATGTACACCAGCGCGGCGCAGGGTGTCCCAACAGCCACGGTTAGGGGAATAACCACGCAGCCGAGCTCCGTTTTCCCTAAACTCTGAAATTTCTCCGTCATTTCCCAGCGAAAATCTGTCAATTTTGCATGACAAGTGCGGAATATATACAGTTTGGAGCATGCAAAATTTGAAGTTGGTTGGAAAATTCCTTGATTTCCAAATTTGCCGGCATTTGGGACACACTTTGACCTAATTCCCGTCACAATCTGGGGTGAGTCAACGGCCGTACAAATGTACACCAGCGCGGCGCATGCGCAGGGTGTCCCAACAGCCACGGTTAGGAGAATAACCACGCAGCCGAGCTCCGTTTTCCCTAAACTCTGAAATTTCTCCGTCATTTCCCAGCGAAAATCTGTCAATTGTGCATGACAAGTGCGGAATATATACAGTTTGGAGCATGCAAAATTTGAAGTTGGTTGGAAAATTCCTTGATTTCCAAATTTGCCGGCATTTGGGACACACTTTGACCTAATTCCCGTCACAATCTGGGGTGAGTCAACGGCCGTACAAATGTACACCAGCGCGGCGCAGGGTGTCCCAACAGCCACGGTTAGGGGAATAACCACGCAGCCGAGCTCCGTTTTCCCTAAACTCTGAAATTTCTCCGTCATTTCCCAGCGAAAATCTGTCAATTTTGCATGACAAGTGCGGAATATATACAGTTTGGAGCATGCAAAATTTGAAGTTGGTTGGAAAATTCCTTGATTTCCAAATTTGCCGGCATTTGGGACACACTTTGACCTAATTCCCGTCACAATGTGGGGTGAGTCAACGGCCGTAGAAATGTACACCAGCGCATGCGCAGGGTGTCCCAAACACCTTTGGATTTATTTTCGTTTTATTGGATTTTTCTATTTTTACTTTTTTCCTGGACAGAAATGTGATATTGAGATTTCATTGCATGTTTTTACTTGTCAATATGCTGCCTGTCACTGTCACTATTGTTCCGTTTTAATTGTGTACAGTAAAAAGATAATAAACACTAGTCAGCCAGCATTCCCTTTAAATTAATTGATTTAAAACGCTCAACGCCTCTGAACTATTGGGAATGGTTAACATGTTACAAATGAAATCAATCTTTCTTGCTTGTGCATGATCATCATTTTACCGTTATATAAGGCAGTCAAATAACGTAGAAATCACATTATCTTAATTTTAGAAATTAACACTTTAAAATTTAAATCAATCCAATATTACCAACGGTACGAAAGGTTACACACGGTGAAAAAGCAACAATTCTTTGATTTTAACTGTGGTTGCCTAGTAACCTTTTGTTTCACATGTCAAGCAGTCAGAAGTACAATTGTTTGAAAACGGCACTAGTCATCAAGGAAATTTAACAGTAAATACCTGACTCTGGTTGTCCTTAAACTATGAAGATCAGGATATCATAAAGTTAGCTGATAAAATTTAGTACTTTCACAAATAAATACAAAATTACCAATGGTTATGAAACTATTTACAAAACTAAACAAATTATAAACAAAGTTTAGCATTTAGCGTACCCCAACTAGGCTTAGGGTACGGAAATTAGTGGACCCCAACCGGGCTTAGGGTACGGCAATTGGCGTACCTCAACCAGGCTTAGGGTACGGCAATTGGCGTACCTCAACCAGGCTTAAGTTGTGGTACGTCAAGTAGTGGACCCCAACTGGGCTTAGGGTACGTCAATTGGCGTACCCTAACCGGGCTTAGGGTACGGCAATTGGCGTACCTCATCCAGGCCTAGCGTACGGCAATTGGTGGACGGCAATTAGTGGACCCCAACCGGGCTTAGGGTACGGCAATTGGCGTACCTCAACCAGGCTTAAGTTGTGGTACGGCAATTAGTGGACCCCAACCGGGCTTGGGGTACGGCAATTGGCGTACCCAACCGGGCTTATGGTACGGCAATTGGCGTACTCCAACCGGGCTTAGGGTACGGCAATTGGCGTACCTCAACCAGGCTTAGGGTACGGCAATTGGCGTACCATTAGCCTGGTTGGGGTACGGCAATTAGTGGACCCCAACCAGTCTTAGGGTACTGCATTTGGCGTACCTCAACCAGGCTTAGGGTACGGCAATTGGCGTACCATTAGCCTGGTTGGGGTACGGCAATTAGTGGACCCCAACCAGTCTTAGGGTACTGCATTTGGCGTACCCCAACCGAGCTTATGGTACGGCAATTGGCGTACTCCAACCGGGCTTAGGGTACGGCAATTGGCGTACTCCAACCGGGCTTAGGGTACGGCAATTGGCGTACCTCAACCAGGCTTAGGGTACGGCAATTGGCGTACCATTAGCCTGGTTGGGGTACGGCAATTAGTGGACCCCAACCAGTCTTAGGGTACTGCATTTGGCGTACCTCAACCAGGCTTAGGGTACGGCAATTGGCGTACCATTAGCCTGGTTGGGGTACGGCAATTAGTGGACCCCAACCAGTCTTAGGGTACTGCATTTGGCGTACCCCAACCGAGCTTATGGTACGGCAATTGGCGTACTCCAACCGGGCTTAGGGTACGGCAATTGGCGTACTCCAACCGGGCTTAGGGTACGGCAATTGGCGTACCTCAACCAGGCTTAGGGTACGGCAATTGGCGTACCATTAGCCTGGTTGGGGTACGGCAATTAGTGGACCCCAACCAGTCTTAGGGTACTGCATTTGGCGTACCCCAACCGAGCTTAGGGTACGGCAATTGGCGTACCCCAACCAGGCTTGGGGTACGCCAATTGGTGCACCAAACCTAGCTTAATAAATAAAATTAAAATGTACAAGTGTGCACTCCACAAATACAGGTACGATTAATAAATAAATATTGAATAAATAACATTTTACCTCAACCAGGCTTAGGGTACGGCAATTGGCGTACCATTAGCCTGGTTGGGGTACGGCAATTAGTGGACCCCAACCAGTCTTGGGGTAGGGCATTTGGCGTACCCCAACCGAGCTTAGGGTACGGCAATTGGCGTACCTCAACCAGGCTTAAGTTATGGTACGGCAATTAGTGGACCCCAACCAGGCTTAGGGTACGGCAATTGGCGTACCTCAACCAGGCTTAGGGTACGTACGGCAATTAGTGGACCCCAACCGGGCTTAGGGTACTGCATTTGGCGTACCCCAACCGAGCTTAGGGATACGGCAATTGGCGTACCCCAACCAGGCTTGGGGTACGCCAATTGGTGCACCAAACCTAGCTTAATAAATAAAATTTAAAATGTACAAGTGTGCACTCCACAAATACAGGTACGATTAATAAATAAATATTGAATAAATAACATTTAAAGTACAGGTACGTGTGTCAGCGTAGAGCAGACGATTGGCATACCCCAACCAGTCTTAGGGTACGGCATTTGGCGTACCCCAACCGAGCTTAGGGTACGGCAATTGGCGTACCCAACCGGGCTTAGGGTACAGCAATTGGCGTACCCCAACCAGGCTTGGGGTACGCCAATTGGTGCACCAAACCTAGCTTAATAAATAAAATTTAAAATGTACAAGTGTGCACTCCACAAATACCGGTACGATTAATAAATAAATATTGAATAAATAACATTTAAAGTACAGGTACGTGTGTTAGCGTAGAGCAGACGATTGGCATACCCCAACGGGGATTAGGGTACGCCAATTGGCATACCCAAACCGTGCTTGGGGTATGCCAATAGACCAGTTGCGGGATAGATTTGCATAAATCCTGGAGTCCCGCCCGTGCGCTGTGGCGCTTGCGTACCAGTGAGTCAAGCACCATACTACTATCTGGCAAATTGGGCCAGGTGGTGCAAGGTGGTACATAGTAACCGACGCGAAAATGTGCGGTAACCTGGAATACCTCACACATTATTCCATGCATTTTTAGGCTGGACCATCTTAATTACATGTTGAAATGAACATGAATTTTCGTCCAAATAAAGAAAAGAACGTATATTTTGAATTGAAATTGATGTCAACTTTGAAGGATGGAACGTTGCCAAACTGCAATGATGCATTCAAAAAAGTGGAGAAACTTTTTTGGGTTATGTGACTGGTTTGAAGTTGCAGATCAACATGTTCAATCAACATGGTCCAGCTTAGAAATACATAGAGTAATGTGAGAGGTATTCCAGGAACCGCACGGTTACCATGTACCAGCATGCACCACCTGGACTCTAGCATTTATGCAAATATAAGGCACAACTCTATGATTTATGCAAATCTAACACGTAGCTGGTCTATTGGCACAACCCAACCACAGGAAAACAGTTAACAATTACACCCGAGCCAGAATTACTAAAGTATTTTAAGGGATGGCTAAGATTTAAAAGGATATGCAAAAAACTAGTGACGAAACTTAAGATTATTTAAATGGAAACACCAGGTTACCGTTTACATAATATAGCGATCTACATGTACCGGGTAGCATCCTTGACAATAATTTGTCGAAGATCTTTTTGAAAATTAATTATCAAAATTTCACGTAATTAACTAGAAATGTAAAAAAAATCACAAAAAGAGACAAATGTTGGGCTATACGCTTTACCATCCGCTTATCCTATCTCACTCTGATAAGCAACGATACAATACCCTGAGGAAATCCACGCAAATCTATGGAGTAAACCGGCTGTTGTTGTGTTCGGACAACACACGCCCGAGTCATTTTGATGTAATTTAATCAATTCGGTCATGTTATGCTGAAAATAAATGATTTTTATACTTTCCAGAAATTGTATTGGGTTCTGTTCCTTATGACTGTCTCATTCCTACAAAAATTCCCGGCGACGATCTAAATTTACTCCGCAGTTTTTCAAATGAATAACAGGGATGTATGCTCACGAAAGTAATGAAACAGATTCACCAGTATGCTTTAAATAGCAACCATTCGCCAATGCGGACAACGGCCAGCCTTACCGAGTACATGTATCACATAAATGCACGGTGTTCACAATATGCGCGCGTGACATTTGAATGCCTGCAACGCACTGCCAAGCGTCCTGATTGGTCCAGCATAGGCGACAAGATTTCTGTTGCTTTTTCCCCCGCGAAATGGGGCCGGTTTCAACAGGGCATCAGTACGCAGGAGTTGGGGAGTGTGTTAAAGGGGCACTGTTGCAAGAGGATGCCAGCCACCTCGATGTATCATGTGCTTGTAAATAAAAGTGGCGTTCGATATGGGTCGACACGTGTTCAACCTCGTTTCCTTGACTCATTACACCTTGCATGATCCCTCAGGTCAGCGCTGGCTTGAGGAAGCAACTCAAACGCAACCTTTTGGTGTCTTTACCGCCCTCAATAGGCCTATGCTGGGTTTTTTATTCGGATATTATTTATCGCCGCGAAGTGAATACGCGATAATCCGAGAGATTATCAAGTCCGTATCAACGCCCAACAACCCTTCTGTTGGCAGATTTGTGTACAAATTGGAAAATACGCTATGTACATAGTGTTCGTAGGACATTATTTTCCAAAAAGAAGAGAAACCAACCGCTGACAACAATAGCAACTTGCACTTCGCGAGGTTTCTACGTCTATAAATGAAACTTACTCCAAGACCACGTGATTTATCGGAACCAGAATTTGATTCGAATAAATATTGTGACCTTTGTTTTTTTATTGCTCAAAACAGGCCAAATTTCGTACTTTCAGACTCATGTACGGGTCTATTTCGAGCCCAAAATAATGCAGAAAATATTAACACAAGACCTGTTTTTTCTTGAGATTAGTTACAGTCATTCAGTCCTGGCATTGTGGCAAGTTCTTCCTCCAGGGAATCTGAAAAATCCCATACATCTTCCTCCGCCTCCATGTTTCCATCCTCCGCCTCCATGTTTCCATCCTCCGCCTCCATGTTTCCATCCTCCGCCTCCATGTTTCCATCCTCCGCCTCCATGTTTCCATCCTCCGCCTCCATGTTTCCATCCTCCTCCGTGTCACTGTCTCCGGTTGGTGTGCATGTAGATTTCCCACTGTCCCGACTGCCTTTTTTTTTGGATCTTTTCCAAGGTGCTTTGTTGAATCGCCCCTGCAGATGGAAAAGCAGTCCTCTGTCCTTTTCGACCGCAAAACCATTCCTGCCCTCCTCCAAACTGGCAATAAGTCCAGTTCCTATCACACAGGGGAAAAAACAAACAAATGGGCCTTAGCAATAAAATAATGGTAGTAAGGAAAGTGTCAGCTTTTCATATGCACACGTCATTTTATACACGCAGGTCGCACCTCACCCATTTATTTATTTCGAAATAGGAATTTTGATGGTGCAAGATTACTGGCAAGTTGTTAGAATGCATTAGTTAAATAAACTTTTTGACTGTGGGTAAGGATTAGAACACATGCATTTTGAAAAGCAATGTTCTGTAAGCTGGATACATGATAATTTTGCCAGTAGCAGCTGATAACACTTTTCAATAGTGCACCCTAGAAACAGACAAAATACCGATTAAGACCGATTACATGATTTGAAAAATTTAACAGGAACATCATAAGTAAAGAAACATTCTAAGTAAAGAAATTTAAGCCGCATAAATGTAGTAATACTTCAGAATACCTGAAAAATCCGTGCATAGTTTTTTGTTACATGCTTGGTAACATAATTGGCTTCAGACAATTTAACCAAAATCTTGTGTTTTGTTTCCACTCCTATCAAAACATTTATTCAAGTTTTTATTTTCAACCCGTGAAGTAAAATTTGCGTTACTGCAAATGATGTAAGGCTTTAAAAGAGTTACGCCTCACATCAGCAGAACTGTGAAATGATAGTGCTCCTAATAGAAACACCCCCTCATACAGTGTTGAAGTATTTGGGGTCACACAAGTCAATGTGTATACAAGTATTATTATCGAGGAACACCCCTGTGAATGTGATTTTATTCCACTAAGCTAGTGTAATCGGCCAATGTGAAAACAGACAAACATACAGTAACAAAGCAGTGATGAAGCTAATCTCTTTTGGTGTTTTTTATTGATAGATTGTGGATTTTTATTGAATGGGAATCAATCAATTGACATGCCATAAGCATGCATGTTTACGTACATTGGTCAGAAGTACATGAGCGATGTACGGCGTTGTTATTAAGTGAACACCATGGACCCCTTCACAGCAGGCAATAATTGTATAATGCACTCTATTGAAGCATACCTGTCCGACAGCATGCATCCAGCACCCACTGTTGCTGGGAAGAGAAGGTGAGGATGACTTCCTTGTAGAGTGCTACAGGTTTCTGCTTCAGGTCCACAGGAATCCCGTCATCGTCTGTGTAGAGGGCATCTTCCCTGCACTGCACAAGGTTTGTTCTCGTCCCAGCTACAGCCCACTTTAGTGCTTTAGGCTTGGTGTGGTGTGCCACAATTAGGCTGTCAACTGCGTTTGCCAGCAAGTCATCGTCTACGGAGTTAAACAATGTTATTAATCATTAAGGATTTTATAAGTTATATTTTTAAGCCCAGATTATTATAAAGTAGACCAGATGCATATGTAATGAGTTTGCCACTACTCCAAATTAAGCTGTGGGGTACTGTGGGCGAGTGGTTTGGGTCATTGACTCGCAATCATGGGTGAAAACTTGGTGTTGTGTGTTCGAATCCGGCTGCGGTACCTGTGCCTTTGGGCAAGGCACTCAACCACACATGCCCCATCCTTCGGAAGGGATGTAAAGCCGTTGGTCTAGTGTGTTAGGTAATAGTAACACACTTTAAAGATCCCAGAGCATTCTTTTGTGAAGAGCAAGGGGATTCCCCGGTGTCTCTGGCCATTTCTAATTCTAATTGTTCATGGGTTTCCTCACGCTTGCGAGTGACAGTGCAATGGGCACTATTGAGGAATCCTTGGTATGAATACCAGAAAAAAATAATAATATGAACATTTGAGAAGCACAGAAACTATCAATTTCAAAATTATGTATATGCTCTCAGTCAATAGGGATGCCTAAATTGTCCAAGGTATTAATGAATGGAAATTCATAAATAAATACCTACCGGTAGGACAGTTTACACATCCTCATTGGCCGATAGCACAACACATGGCCAGTTTTAAAAAGACGATAAAGACCGGCTTTTCACCTGGCCCGCACCCTATTCAGCACGTATGAAACATGCACACACGCACACACGCACACAGAAACTGCATGCTCCCGAGAAAAAAAAGGTTCTCTGTAACAAGTGATGCGCACATCGAAAAAAACTCAACACAGCAGTTTAAATGAACGCAATGTCATGCATGCATGTCAGAAAAACGAAAGATTATTATATCAGCCGTGCGCAGCACGCTGATATATTGTGATCGTCCGATTTCTTTCTTTCTTTCTTTCTTTCTTTCTAAATTATTTCTTTCTTTCTTTCTTCGGGCAAACGGTCACGTGACATCACACATCTGCTAATAACTGCCAAACGCCGTGGCCGATTTCAACCAGATTTGGACAGAGTCTTCCTTGACCGGAGTCCTATCTGGGGTGACCACCACGTGAGGTCAATGGTCAACTACTAGTCACTGCTGGTCATTTTCTTTAAAAATATAAAATGCTTCTTCCACAGTCTTGACCCAATTAATGTCAAATGTGGTCAGTAACATCTTTGGACCAAGCTACATATGGGTTGTTCACAGAATTTGGCCATCGGCTACCTAATGGTCAGTACGGGTCATTTTACTAAGAGGCCGTAGACTGTACAGTAACGAGGAAACGCCGTATTGAGCATTTCTGTACTGCAGCTATAAAGGCTATTTCAGGCTGATATTCGTGCTTCGTGAAGCACATAAGCTCTAGTCTTAGAATTGTGGTGAGTTTCGCTGAATAACACAAAAAAAGGTATTTATGAATGGGATTGCGGCCAAGTCAGTCCCCTAGCCGGTTTTAAACGTACGTTTTAAACGTACAGTTTACTTACTTGGTTTCATATTGGTGCGGTGAAAAAAACAGTTACTGATGTGTTCAAACTGTTGAGTTTCAGTGAGGCACTGTCGCACCATTGCCTGGGCAGAGATGGTTGAAATAACGATGATAGTAAAACCTCGTAAATCTGCCGACAAGTTCAAAGCGGTCACAACTGCAAGGAACTCATTGATATGGGACTCCTTCCATTCCTGTTTTGGATAAATAATAAGTACCGGGTAGTTCCATAAACAATAAGCAATTTCTGTTTTCTTACATGTGTGAAATTTACGAAAATTAAGGGGGGTTGTGAACCCAATCTTTGTTGATATGTGGGTAAAAATCATAACATAAACAAATGTTTTTAAAAAAAATGTAATTTATTGTACATTTGTTTTGTTTGTTACACTACCCATCAAAACTTTGGAAACACTTTGAAAGTTTCAGGTTCTTGAGAAGAAAACAATTTTGAGAATGTTAATTTTGTAAATGTCAACTTTTTGAAAGCAAATATAGATGTAATACAACAAAAGGAAATATATTCATGTTAATTTTAGTGCCATCTTCGGCCTCAACAGTGGGCTTTATCAACAAATTGGAGAGCATGCAAAAAGAAACGGCTAAACTTGATGTCCACCAAAGAATCCCCTTAGCAGCTACACACAATCTCTCCAGAGGTTTTCTTGGCTGGTTGGGCATTTCTTTCTGACCTTACAATCCAGCCCCTCCCAGAGCAGCTCAATGGGATTGAGATCAGGTGACTGGGCAGGCCATTCCATGATGGACAGCACTCCAGATGTCTACTTTCTCTCCAGATACACCTTCCACCTCCATTTGCTTTAATAGCTTGGTTTATTATGAATAAACAAAATAATACTTCCTTCTCAAAAACCTAAAACTTTCAAGGCGTTTCCAAAGTTTTGATGGTTAGTGTATATGAACACAACGTCTTTATAATACAGAACTTAAAGACGCAGGCTCGTCATTACACCAGGAACAAGTTTGTGCCATGAATTTTACCACGCTCCATATCTTGCTTGAGTAGGGCAGGGTGGAGGCTCATTATTTATGCAAGCTGGCTACAGTGTGTTTATGCATTGCTAGGCTAATCAGTCTCGCAAGGTGAGTTTACTGTGAAAAATATTTGATTTTGAAAAGATAAACACCCTATTTGTAGAATAAATTAGCCTGCACCAACGCCCTTTGGGATCGTAAGAGCGGCTGCCAGGTTAAGGTATGGAGCGCGGTGAAATTCGTGTCACAAATGTTTCTGTCGCGTATTGACGAGCCTCCGTCTTTAATCTACAGCATTGGAAATCTTGTAAGTTAATACTTTATATAAAGATTAAGAAACAAAATCAATTACCTCCGGCAAGTCCAATATGGTGAGGTGAAATCCATTGAAAGTTGGACAAAGACCCCGTACCGCCTCCATTGTCAGCTCTCGTGGTTCTATATTAATAGTAAATCCAACCGAGTTGGCTGCACCTTGGTAGGGGGCTTTTCTCAGGAAACTCCTTTCCTCAAAGGTTCTGCTTTCAGATTTCCTTAGCATTCTGCAAAACTGTTTGAGCTCCGGAGTGATTCCCACTACCTTGCCCTTGCAGATGAATTGAAACAGAACTTGGCGTGTGCAGTGGGTTGGAAACTTCTCCTGAAGCTCATTCCAGTTCTTTGCATCCATAAGTGCTACAACTGCTTGCTGAATTCTCTGTAGTCGGTTAAGGGTGTCACCCTCTGTCTTAAACTCTGGTACTGTGATGTGCCCGGCGACAATATCCTGGAGAAGCCGCTCCAGAGCACTGCTAGGTAGTGTTTGGAACGGTCGAAATACATAGGGGCGTATTTCCAGGACACCTGTCTCCGACTCCTTCTTCCTCAGGTGCTGTCCCTTTACTTCTCCTCGCTCGTACATCTCAAGCACTTGCATAACAAGGGCGAAGATATCATCGTCCTGGTCTGCAAGAAACAACATGTTCCTTGCAGAATGGCTAGAAAGGTCCTGGACAAAAACAATTGTAGAGATACATTTGATTGTTTCTACAGTCAAGGGGGTATTTTGGCAACACATACCATATTTTCCAGAAAATACCAAGTTAATCAACCCGATTTAAATAAATGTAAACTGATATGATATAAATCCTGCTTGCGTACCTCTTCCAAGAAAATTTAGCTATTTGGCTGGCCATACATGTATGTGGTCAATTGAGGGAGTAGTTTACATAACCTTTGACCTAACAGGAGTTTCATTTTCAGGAAACCCAATCAAATTTCGAACAACTTCTATTAAACTTGCCATTATATTTGCGAAGAAATGAGCATGAAAAAAACATGTGCGTACAAGAATTTTCGCGCAATGTGTGGTGGGATTGCACAATGCAGGAAGTGACGTCATCCATTTGGCATTTTACACAGCGGTAGCGGTAGTTCTACAGGGTGGCGCTGTTCCCATTGGACTTTTCGAGGGCCCTGTAAAACTCCCGCGGCTGAGCGTAAAGTTTCCGCGGACTCTTTTACCCTGTAAGTTTTACATCGTGGTCGCGGTAGCTTTACAGGGACGCTAATTCTCCGTGCGTCCCCATTGGACTAAATTTTGCTACTCTCCCGCACAACCACGGGAGTTTAACCAAAAATAGTCCAATGGGAACACCACTACAGACAGTTTCAGTTACAGAGGTATTTAAATGCTTAAAAGCCTATTCTTATGTTGGGAATGTGCCACTACTTAAACAGAGTTTCAAGGTAACCAGTTAGGACTTAACAAGATTTTACTGCACATAAACAGCATACTATTGTTTGCCATCAAGCTCACAGTATTTTCGTTTCAATTCTTTTTTTGTTGCACTGTTAATACAACCCCGAGATGTTAGACAAAAACCTCATAAAATAATGGATTCAATTGGTAGATTGTCTGTGTGTGGTTTGCGATGTTTCCCTTTCCCTGCATACAACTCCTTCCACTCCTTTCCCCATGACCCTTTGAGCCAATGAAGGTTGATATGCTGCTCGCCTTTTTTCAAAACCTTTCCAATGTATGGTCTCTTGAAGGTGTCTTCAAGGTGAACTGCCACAAGTTGCCCCTCCTCGATTGATGACCTACTGTTGTGGACAGATACATCCCTGGTTTTTTCTCTTCCTTGGTTTCCAATTGTGACCTTAAAGTAGCCAATAAAAAACATCTTACTACCTAATGAAAAAAATGGTTCTCGATTGATAAGGTCACTCTGCTGCCATACTGATCTAATTTGTAAACCTTAAATTTTTTTTTTTATTTTTGAAAATGGTCATTGCTAAATAAAACCGGTATACCGGTACATGCAAGAAGACGGAAACATTAAGAAACAAGCTTTTAAAAAATAGCCACATGCACTAAAGGCAAGCTCGAGTGTATGTATTCTTAACTTGTCCCACCAATCACCCACAAAAGACAAACCAAAGAGTCAGCTAAAATAGCACAATCTTATGCAGCACAATCTTATACTTATATGGATTGATTAAGCCCTATTGTATCAGTGGCAGTGTGCATCACACTACATCTTTTGATGAAAAGACGGATTACATCAACAGATGACACATAAAATGATTTTTACACTTCTTTGTGATTATTTCTGTTGCGGTTTCCTTATAGATTTGCCAAAAATAAATTGAGGTAGTACAGGAAATTTGAGTTACCAAGGTATTTGCGTGCACAAACGCATATTATTATGTTGGGAATGTGCAATTTTTTTATCCAGTTTCGACTTATACCCCATTCTCACTAGAGAAATCAGTTTCGTTGGACGATGATTCGACGAAGAGTTTTCCTAATGTGAATGCACGCCTCTTCATTCAATGATGATTAGAATTGCTTTATTCGATGAAGAAATCGATCATTCGCTGAAGCAAATTTGTAATGAGAACACTCCCTTTGTCCGTGCGTTTGATACAGCAATTTGGCATGCCTGGTTGCACAAGCGCATTGTGTGTCAAGCGCCCAGCAACAGTTGTTTTGGATGGGCCACTACAAAACCACACAGCGCTTCTAGACGCGCAACGTGCATGTACGACCTCCTACAGCTTTATTCGACCTTTGTTAGCTGTCGCTTACAATGTGTACCGTACCGCTCTTTATTCATATCTTTGTTTGATCTTTGTTAAGTGACATGTGAACACATGCTTCATTAACTAACAATGATAAACTAATCTTCGTCAAACAAAGCGATTTCTCTAGTGAGAATGGGGTCTTACATTTTACTGTATGTCTATTAAAATGAAAAGGAGACTGTTCTAACCTTTGGGTACTCCTTTGCAATCTGTTCTTGAATGACCAAGTACTCCCTTGGAACCATCTGCTCATTTCCAACAGTATGACAATTGTCTTGCAGTTGACAGAGTGACCATGTTTCAGGCATATCGGGGATCTGCATTGAAGACAGACAACAAATTATAATTGTTAGAATTGTCATGAAATCCTCACGGCCCAGATCGAGTCTGCCAGAGTCAGGAGTCAAAAGTGGTGTTCCCATTGGACTATTTTTTGTTGAACTCCCGTGGTTGTGTGGGAGAGTAACAAAATTTAGTCCAATGGGAGAATTAGCGGAGAATTAGCGTCCCTGTAAAGTTACCGCGACCACGATGTAAAACGTACAGGGCGAGAGAGGCCGCGGAAACTTTCCGCTCAACCGCGGGAGTTTTACAGGGCCCTCGAAAAGTCCAATGGGAACCGCGCCGCCCTGTGTTTTTTCATGCTATTTTCTTCGCAAATATAATGGCAAGTTTAATCAAAGTTGTTCGAAATTTGATTAGGTTTCGTGCAGCATGCACAACAATTAATAATTTCGCGCCAATATGTGCATCGCATGGCATGTCAAACATCCTGTTAGGTCAAAGGTTATGTAAACCACGCCCTCAATTGACCACATGGCCAGCAGAGTAGCTAAATTTTCCGCTCGCGTCGTGTAAAATATATGGTAAGTGGGAATGCACGGGAGATTTTACAGAAAGGAATGTTTACAGGGTGTCGCGGAAAGTTACCGCGAGGGCGCGGAAAAAGAAGTCCAATGGGAACATGCCTAAAGCCACTTGTTTACACAGTTATTTGAAGGTTTTTCTGGTTCAATCATTAATTTTGCAAACACAGATTTTCTCACTGCACTTGATTCCCCAGATTCTAGGTTTTTGTAATAATCAGCCATGCAACTGGGTCATTACAAATAAAGAGGAAAATGCAAACAATTTTCAACTTTGTACACGGCTATTTCACAATCAGGTGTACCATTTTAACTTGTCAGTTTTTACGGGCTATTTGTATTAAAAATGAAGGGGGTACAGTTACTGTTTATTTCTTGTACAAAGCAGTACCAGTTGCTGAGCAAAATAAAAACAAACTATGGAAATCAGTGCATTTTTGACAAAAATCAAAGGGTTTGAAACATTAAAAAATGGCAATTTTCATAGTTACGAACAGCCACATTTATTTCTGTAATAACTGCACCCATGCACTGAATTTAGGTAACTATAGGGGTGTTCGAGATGCTTACACCGGGTAACACGGGGTTTACACCGGGGGAAGCCCCCAGAAGATGCAAAACGAATGACACAGGGTCTCGCTTTGAATTCTGGGAACACGTGGTCTTTAAAAACGCCGTTATCGTTTGACGCAGGATGAAAAATAAAGCCGGCGGCACGCAAAAATAGTAGGCTTAAAGTACCGAAATAAACTTCTTTAATGCCCACAGATATCTACTGATTCAGCAAAATGTATTTACAGCCCTATTTTCTCCTATTTTGTGTCATAAATAATTGTTTTTCTTCGTACTCACGTCGCGATTCCAAACTGTCCGCCATGTTTTACTACCGTATTTTCCTGCGGATAAGACGCTCGGCGGACAAGACGCAGGACCCTAAAATGACCCAAAAAAATTCAAACGTCAGCAGACAAGGCGCACCGCCGCATAAGGCGCAGGTTTAACCGCACACGGAAGAACACCGGGCGCCACCCGGTGTCGGTACATTGACACAAAGACGTCATTTTGTTGCCTTTTTGGAGCGTTCACACATTTTTTTCGAAGCATGAATGAAACCGTAACCACATGGGTGTGTAGAGCCATGCAGAAAAAAACCAACGTAAATTGATACCGACCTTCATCCATCTATTCAGCCAACACTGTCCGTTGTTAATAATATGAAGTCCGTCCTAATCAGCGGCCAGAAACGATGGTCCAAGCACTGTCTGAAGAAATTGCAACACAAACCCAGGCCCTCCTAGCCTCAGCATCCGACGTCCCACAACGAGGATCCTTGCTGATACAGACAGGTAACCAGTCTAAGTCCCCCCGAGCCAGTAGATGTTGCGCCCTCTACCGGTGACTAATACCAAAACTAGCGTCGTCTTTGTAATAATCCCGTCCCGGGAAGACGTAACAAAATGTTTCATTATATATATAGTTGTGGAAGTTTTTGTAATGTTTTTTTTGAATTATTTCCTATTATTCCAAACCTATAATTTGTTAATCTCGTTCATAAGATTTTGTTTTTAAGGATCAATTTTTATTTTACAAATGAAATAAACGAAACAGACACATGATCCATTTTTTTTTCTCGTTTTGTTTTGTTGGTCCCGTAACACCCTAGAGGACGAAAAAAAAATTGTTTTATTATATTATATGTATATTAAAGGTTTTGCAATTCAAATTCTTTTTTAGTATTTAAAGTTCGTTTGATTTATTTCAAACTAATAATTTGTTAGTCTTGTTCATAAGATATTTATTTAAAACATCTCCCCCCCCCCCCTTTCTTTAATAGTGTCGGTTTTGTTTTTAAGGATCATTGTTTTATTTGAATGATGAAATAAATCAACGAAACAGACACATGAACCATCTCTTTTCTCGTCCTGAAAAGGACGGTTGGTTTTGTTGGTTCTTCAAAAGTCCAGAAATAGAAAGTTTTATTACAACAAAACTCCCTTAACATAAAATACAAATAATATCTATTATTTTAATAAAATAATGTTACGTTCCCATAATAAATCAAAAAAGGTTCCCAAATAATAAAAGTCCCAATTTTTGTTTGTATTACGACAAAACTCTTTTACCATAAAATACAAATCCTATCTACTGTTATCATAAAATAATGCTACTAAAGATTGTATTACGTTAAGTTCCCAAAGCACTTATCAATCACAAACGTAAAAAAATAATTATCCCATCCTTAAATAATACGTTAAGCCTAATCAATACTTCAGATATATTCTCTCCAATAACAACCCTCAAATTAACAACACAATAGAGGTTGGGTTAATGCATTGACTGTCGAATGCATCATCGGAACGAATACTCGGCCACACAGAAAAACGTATGAACGACGACGACGTCTGTTATGGTTGGACCGAAAGCACCGTCATAAGGGGGAGCTAGACGCATTGCGGCATTGCTGGAATGAAAGCACGGTCATGGGGGATCAACACCTTGCGGCATTGTTGGAATGAAAGGACGGTCTGGGGGATTGCGGCATTGTTCGAACTAAATACGGTCTCAGTGTCTGAATAGTTCAGCCTTGTTTGACGTTTGACCGCATTATTGAGTAAGGATTCTTCACACAAAGACCGTTGATTTGAACTGGACAAGAAGGTATTTATTATTTCACGCAGTGATCATCAACAAAAAAATCAATCGTCAGCAGACAAGGCGCACCGAAAGATAAGACGCACCGACGTTTTGGGGTTCTAAAAAGTCATACGGTACTCGCGGTTACTAGGTGACGTCATTACACCTTACTTTACACCACAGACCCGCCCGCGAGCTCGGGTAGTAGTGGCTGCCACCGGGGCAGACTCGTGTAGCACGTGATGGCTAAAAGAACGCTCCGGTGTAAGTTGGTGTTACCCGGTGTCAGCATCTCGAACGCCCCTTATATTGATGCTATTTTCATTGTAGGAATTTCGTCACTGAAGGTGTTCTGCCATTTTTTGGTTTTTAAAGGGCACTTCCGTTGGAAAATCAAAAAGTCTATGAGAGGATGGCAAAAAGGCAACTAGGCCAAGACCGGGGGAAACGGAGGCAGGGGCAGCAAAGGAAGTAGCATTGAGCAATGGCCTCCATGGCCTCCGTGAAATTCCCACACTGGATTTTTTAACAAGCCATTTAAATGCATTTTTTTTTCAATGTAGTCATGTATTTATTAATTCAGGTTTTATTTGTTTTATTTAATTTGTTTTACTTTTTCTCCTAAGATCCAACCTAGAAATCTGTTTTCAATTGTTAACGAGGCTCTCATTTATAGTTATTTGTACAAAATGGATTACATGAGATCACCTTGAAAACTCACCTTCTCCCATTCGATAACCTGATGGAAAAACTGCTCCCACCACTCTCTTGCGTCATCTGGAAGGCGAAGCCTGTATCCCTCACTATGTAGAATATCTTTTTTAAGCGCAGGAACATCAATTTTCTCCAGACAAGGCTCCACCCAAGATGGTGTTGGAATCAAAGCAGGTGTACTCTGAACAGTGGGTTGACATATAATTGAGTAAATAACTAATACAAAAAAAAAGGTAGCCACAGAGGCATTTGAATAATCAGGCAGTGGGCCGATTCCCCAAAAAGTGTTAGTTTCGTAGGGCATTTTGGTAGGCTACTTCCATTTACATTTTCGGACTGAAAATAACACCTACAGTATTTTGATTTATTGGTTGTTCGATTTGTAAACTATACACTCCAATGAGCTAGAAGCGAAAAATAGCGTCGGTTTATGCAATTTTTTCGTGTAGAATGAGCCTAAAATGTTCATAGTCTGGTTATAATCGCAACGATCAAGACAGTTGTAAGGCGTCTGGGAACCAAGCACAGTTGCTACATATATGCAACATCTCTTGTTTCGCGCAACTTGTGTGTGCATTTTTGCGCGAGGTCATGTAAATCAGGCATGTTTGTTCAGGATCCGCCACTGAATCTGTCCACTTTTCCACTCCTTGTTTTTCCCATTAAACTCTTACCACAACCACCGCCTTATCGAGTACATGTATTTCACTAATAACCTGGTGTGCATTGTAAAGAAAAATCTGAAACATTTTATCTTTTCAGCAATTTTTTTGTAGAAATAGCAGCTGCAAGTGAACGTATGTGCAAAACCTTTCACCAATGACACAAGTGTAATAGCCATTTGTTCGAGTGTACACAAACAGTGCAAAACTGCAAAACAGTATACATTGTTGAATATAGTGGGATACCTATGCATGTATGTACGTATAAATTATACAAAAGCTGCATTGGATACAATGCAGACCAAAGCTGTGGCCGTGAGTAAGAGCAGAACACTGGTCGCATCTGAACAATTTTAGTCGCACCCGTACAGAGTTGCCGAAAACTAAAATATTATCACAGAACAGGCAAAGCAACCATATCATTCAATATCATTATAGAGAACACAACTCTCTGTTTACTTATTGGCCATTTTGTGGAA
Source organism: Henricia sp. BOLD:AAB3569 (assembly GCA_037783545.1). Classification (NCBI taxonomy): domain Eukaryota; kingdom Metazoa; phylum Echinodermata; class Asteroidea; order Spinulosida; family Echinasteridae; genus Henricia; species Henricia sp. BOLD:AAB3569. Next base: position 30,435 of record JBBELK010000282.1, read on the forward strand.
ATGAAGAAATGTCACACTTTTGTGTCACAACTTCTTGGAACGACCCTTATAGAAAAATTGGAAGAAAAAAACAAAACACAAGCTGACTTACTTTGAGACAACGAAAACCATGATGATAGTCATAATCTGTATCTTCCGAGTCTTCAGTGTTTAGCTGTGGCTCCCATGGGCTGGACACCCACATCCTCCAGTGCATTCGACAGACTCCGTCTACTTTTGTAAAACGAAACCAGTGAGGGTGGCTGTGATTATGGAAATCACCAAACAGATGAGGCTCCAACCAGTGCTTCACATTTAGCAGTGGCACGACATAATGTATACTGACCTCTGGCGAGTAGCTTTCTCGAAGGGCAATTTCCATGTCTGTATCAGTAAAAACAATGCATCTAGTGACCAAACTTGATGTACATGTACATTTATAACGTTTATGCAAATACGGTAAAATCCCAGGATAAACTTGGTTGATGACTAAAATTCTTGTTAATTCAAACAAGAACCCACCAAATACAAGTAAGAAGTTAACAAGACTGACTTTAAATTTTGCAAATTCCGCTTCATCCTTGTAGTGCCCAAACACTTAATGCATTTCACCAATTAAAACCCTCCCAACCATTTAGGTTTGGTGTATCATTATTACCTTGATATTCAATAGACCGTATTCCTGACTGAACGCGTGAGAGTGCTGTCAAGTGGTCAGCGCCCATCGCGCGTTATGTTCGAACACAAAATGCGGTGTGCATGCACGCCTTCCAAATGTTTACCTTTAAATGAAAGTCTGTGCCCACGCCACGGGCCCGCACTCTGCGAACGCGACTTTTCCCCACAGACGTACAATTATAGAACTCACTCCATTTCCCACTTTCAGACTGGGCGAATTTCCCTAAATCACCAAATTCAAGTGCCCTTATCACGCGTTCAGGAATACGGTCTTTTCGCCTCATTTATTAGGCACTAAACATAATGCAATATAGCTTGTGCAGACACAAAGGTTGCTTACCATTCAAAGTGTGTATATCTGTCTTTCTTATTTTGCTTGAAATACAAGAAAACAGTTGGTCGACATCTTCATGGGTGTGCCCAACTGGGAGAAAATGCATGGTAACCTGAACCAAAAAAAAGGAAAACAAAATTTAAAAAAAAGGACTAAAAAAACCAAATAAAAAAAGGTTAAATTAAATAAAAAACAAACAATTAAATAATTACATGTACATACTGTACTAGGTCTGTTGATAACAGAACATGTCTTTTCCACATTTCATGTTTTGTATGTATTGTACATGTAATACAGTGTGCCTACTGTACACAGTGTACAATACTCTACATGTTAAACGGTACTTGCTGCTACACTACACATTTACCGGTATGCCTGTACATGTACAGGCATACATGCGGTACTAAACTGTTCAATGTAAATTTGCAAAAGGGCCATTCCAGCGTCACTCGTTTTTCTTTTTTTTGCACACTTTTACAATCTTAGTGATGTATTTTTTAAAATACAGGAAATTGCTCTTTTATTTTTGGTATGGCAATACTCAATATATAAGGCATTAACCCAATGGTATTAAGAAAATTAAACGATACTAAATATGAGCATTTCGAGAAATGGACATGCCAAAAATTGTCTTGGTTTCAATTGAAAAGTTTCCTCAAACCAAATGTACAACAACAGTTTTGAGGTTATGGGTATGTTTATTGGCCATCAGTCACATGTACTAATTTCGGGCCACTTTGCTAAAACTTCCCCAAGACATACCTCCTCGAAGACATCAAGTTGGACAAGCAAGGCTGCAAAACCCATCATGTAGCGGTTTTTATTCTCCCGATAGCAGTTGTCCAACTGGAGGAATAAAGCTTTACCTAGCTTTTCTTGGTGAAGTGAAAGTGATTGCACTAGGCAATGAATTGTGAGATTGCTGTCGTGGGGGACTTGCTTGTGGTCGATAAAAATTATGGGAATTTTTCCAGCTGCCACTCCAGTATGCACCAACACACCTGTGAACAAACATTTACTAAATTAGCATGACTTGCGGAAAAGCTAAAACCACCCAAAAAATAGATGTAACCACGTTACAGATTTCATTTGATGTCAATATACAAACCTGTTATGTGCACAGGAAGTCTTGATAGATGAACGGAACCTTTGTCCCTTCTGATTAGATGAGGTACATCAGTCTTGGACTGATCCATCCCATCAATAATTATTGTGGTTTGGTCCATGGGGTGACGCCTTGAACGTTCCCGAGCAGTGTGGTACTCTCTTCGCTCATTTCTGAAAGAGGAAGGGAGAGAGAAGGAGAGTGGGGTGGGTGGGGATGGTAGTAGTGGTGGGAGGAGCGATAGGGGGAGACAATTGGTAGACAAATGGTGGACATGAACAGTACATATACAGTCATACATGTACATATGTACATGTACATGTACAATGTTTCAAACATCCAGAATTAAAACTCCTAAATTAATAGGAAAACATTAATATTAAATTGAGGAACGGGCCATTATCTGATTTTGTGTAAATCAGCATGATCAGTAAAACTCAACAAAACCCTACGCTGTTTCGACATTTTTTTTTTGGTAATGTTCTGTGCATTAAGTTGTGCGGGTTTCTGTATTCAAATGGGGGACGTTTAACATGTTTAACATGTACAATAGGGTCCGCGATCGCTAAAGACGTTTGCGATTTGGAATCATGTACACGTACATTGTACGAACAAAACAAATTAGAGCAGTCGCCAAAAAAACTAAGTCCAAACTAAGAGGAACAATGGGACATCCGCGGTGGGAGGTGGGTACAAGACCTACAACATGCATTGCACGCATGCTGTATGTACACATGCACATGGCCGGGTTATTTGTTACACTGTGTCAAATTTGCTTTAGGGCATACATAGGATACACATGCATTTTTTTTGCATGTGTGCGTGTTCCACTGAAACTGACTGAGGTGCCACTGGCCAGATTAGAAAGTGTTCACAACTACCTGGCCAATTGATGTTTATCCCGTTACCGGTACGTCACGAGACGTCCAAAGGTTTATTAGTATATCTTCGGGAAGTGTTCCAAGTCAGCAGACGCGCGTGAATTTTGGTATTTCTACAATGCGCGCTAGAATGTAAAAATGCGTGTAAGGCGCGTGATATCCCCATGATTTAAACACAGACGCACAAAAGATGCCAAAAAGCATGTGGTGAAAAACATCAATAGGAATGCGTAAACTGGTACACTACATGTTTTTATGAATCCTTTTTAATACAGATTGTCAGTGGACAATCAATGGAAGCTTTAGTTTTTGTTTTCTTCAACATTGTGTGTTCACCTTATGCTGTTACAAAGAGATGTAGTGTCATATCCAATGTTATTAACACTTTTCTGAACCTGTCAGTTATTGCGACATACTGTATGTCCCAAAAAAACATGTACAAAGTATGCATGTGGTAGAAAATACATAGCAAAATTGAAACAAACAAGGAAAAATCGTTAAAACTTTATCTGAAATGTTAATTCCATAAATTAGGGGTCCAAAAGTGTGACATGCTTTTTTTCAGATTTCAAAGTGTTTTTAGTGATTGAAAGTGGTTTCCCAGTAGAAAAATATTATTTTATTTCAACAAATGCCACTCAAATTTAATGTTTGTGTGTAGGTATGGCACCAAGATTAATGCAAACTGATTCTACAGCCAATTTTTATTGGCGTACGTGACACCCAGGACACCAAACTCCTATTCAAAACCATGGAACAAATTTATATAAGCCTTTATGGTCTTTTGTTTTCAATATTTTTCAGGAAACGGGGAACAAAATATTGAGAAAAATTATGCTGACCCCTATAATCACAGGCCACAGTCCATTACTGGGAATTTGTGATCATGAGTGGTGATTTTTGAAGCAGAGAGTGTCGTACGTAACTGGGACACCAAATGTTTTGGACCCCTAAGTTAGGGAATTACCCAAATGTTACTAGCAACATACTCCACAATGGTGGCATGTTGTGTCATCAGATCCCTGAGCACACTTCACAGCCTTGTCTCTCCTCTCTTTCAGTTGCGTACAGGTAGTGCACTCTGTAAACTCGGACCGCTACATTCACAAAGGAACAAAAACATTTATGAATGCACTAAGCATAGGCATCCAATTCGATTTATTAAAACAAACACAAGTTCTTGTACACGTAGTAACAAATTTAAACCAGGGCTGCTTTGTGAAAATATTACCATCCGCAAATCGTTATGCTTTTGAAACAACTTTTGAACTTCTTATACACAAAACCAACTTGATAATTGCATGGGGATTTATACATGTACATGTACGGGTGTTACTGCGGTATTCCATTAAGACTTTCAAAATCTCGCCACATACAATGTACGTATACTTCAGAAAACTTAGATTATCTCTGATCTGACCAACTATTGCTTTTTGCAGTGTTTCTCATATAATATTTATGTGTACATGTTATGACAACATCATCTGTCTCCAAAAATGAATCAAAGTGCATTTGTTTCTTTTTTTGGTTTTAGGAAGAAATAAAATCAAATTTATAACCGTAATAGATAATTCTTTCAGGGTATGTCTCAATGAAAATGCAGTTGTGTATCGTACTATAATGTAGTGTAAAAAAAAATAGTGCTTGTGTATAACTTACAATAGATGTGCTCTTTTTTAATTATTAAAACTCCCTCTGTTGTAAATTTGTTATTATTTGCACGTATCATTTTGGGCATAAACTTTGGTAATTATGCCAAATGCACATAATTTAAAGGCAATTTGTCATGCGACTGAAGTCCACTAGATTAAAAAAATCAACTCCAGAAGTGTCATAACATAAGGGGGGACACTGTCCTGTTTTCATGGAATTACCTCTTTGAAACACCAGGCAACACCTCCCCTCCACCATTCCCCCTCCTATGCCTTTACACAAGTGTACATGTACAGTACATTATGTATACATGTACCAGTACATGTATACATTATATGTACAGATACTGCACCCAGCATAGTGAAACCTGATCAAGTGACCTTGACCTGTACAGTGCAATATGTAGGGAGACTGTGGTTACATGTACTGTACATAGGCATGGAGGTATTCCTACCTGCATGATATACATGTATTGGTAGTACCAGTAGGTATGTAGAACCATTGCTTTTTGCAGTGTTTCTCATATTATATTTATGTGTACATGTTATGACAACATCATCTGTCTCCAAAAATGAATCAAAGTGCATTTGTTTCTTTTTTGGGTTTTAGGAAGAAGAAAAAATCAAATTTATAACCGTAATAGATAATTCTTTCAGGGTATGTCTCAATGAAAATGCAGTTGTGTATCGTACTATAATGTAGTGTAAAAAAAATAGTGCTGGTGTATAACTTACAATAGATGTGCTCTTTTTTAATTATTAAAACTCCCTCTGTTGTAAATTTGTTGTTATTTGCACGTATCATTTTGGGCATAAACTTTGGTAATTATGCCAAATGCACATAATTTAAAGGCAATTTGTCATGCGACTGAAGTCCACTAGATTAAAAAAATCAACTCCAGAAGTGTCATAACATAAGGGGGGACACTGTCCTGTTTTCATGGAATTACCTCTTTGAAACACGCTCGCTCCCCCCCCCCCCCCCCCCCCCCCCCCCACCATTCCCCCTCCCTATGCCTTTACATGTATGTACAGTACATTATTTATGTACATGTATAGATACTGCACCCAGCATAGTGAAACCTGATCAAGTCACCTTGACATGTACAGTGCAATATGTAGGGAGACTTTGGTTACATGTACAGTACATGTACATAGGCATGGAGGTATTCCTACCTCCATGATATACATGTACTGGTAGGTATGTAGAACCATGGTAGAACCATGGATCTATACTCCATGGTAGAACAAGGGGAATCTTCATACATTGATGTGTATATTTACATGGACATTTGTAGTACTTCCGACAGCTGTCCTAATCGTTTTTTTAAATACCACTTATATGTTGCTATAATTAGCAATTAGCCATCCACCACATTTCCCATGGCGCAAGCTACAAAAGTACAATCCAATTGAAATAAGAAAGGAAAGTGCAGTGGATGCATATCGGTACATGTAATACGGTACATGTCAAATGTTAAAAATGCCCCTGTACCATATTTAAGCAAAACATTTCTTAAATTTATGTCACTGAGTGAAAAAAAAAATACCAACACAAATCTTGTGTTAGGTATCTACCCCTCTTTTTCCCCAAACGCCATCATTTTTATACACTATGTAATTTATTTTTTTTGCCAAAAGAAAAAGATGCACGTGGGTCCGGAAGCACAGTAGGAAAACAATATGCATAAACTGGTACCCATCTCCATAGGCATTATAGGCAGATTACCATTTGCACAATTTTTTTTCCTATCAACTGTCCGGACAGAGTGGTTCGTGTCGCGTTTTTTCCACTGAAAATGTACCAATTTAATGCAGAAATTTCAACAGAAATCAAAGTTTTAAGCAATGCCTACAACTTAACGGTAGGGGATAAAAAGGAATACTGCTGCTTATGCTGCAGGGAAATGGGATTGATTTTTCTGCACCTACAGTATGGCTGCCTATGGCCAGGAAAACCGGAACAATATAACTGTGACAAATATTTCCCATGGAATACATCGCACCACGTACATGTATGTACTTGCTTACATGTATGTACAGTAGGCTTATCCCGGTTTGCTAATTTTCACAAGAAAGTCGCGATTAGAATATTGGTCTTCATGCACTTCCGTATTCTTAATTCCAGCGTTCACTGAGAGATCTCCTTTATTGATAACTTTGTGCGCCATTATTCGTGAATATGGTGGTTGTCAAGGACACTATTTGGAACAAAATAGCGCGATGACCGCATCGATGTTTAAATGCATAACATGCTATTTGCGGCGTTCGTGGCTTTTTTTTCTTGATCGGCAATTTTTCATGTGTGTCAGCGGAACAGAATTTCAGTGTATCGGGCTGATACGCACGTGTGTGCGTGGAGATTGGGAGAACCCTGCCGTAAGCCGTCGCGGTACATTATTCTGGACATTTTTTTCATTTTCGTTTTTCAATAACATTAACAAAACTATAATCTGGAAGTGCAAGAATAAGGACCAGATTTTTGAAAAAAATGTGTCGCAAATTTAAAAGTGGCATCGCAGATTGTCAAAAACGCGTCGCATTTTGCGATGCGATACAGGGGAAATCGTTCACTGGAGCAACTAACAATGAAAATTGGGCAAAAACCATTAACAATGGAAATTGGGCACAGTGCCCAATTGATGTTAGTTGCTCATAATGACATACTATGCCAAAGTTTGTTACACCATTCAAAAATGCTACAATGTAATAATTCACTTGACTACATGTAGTTTTTAAGTATTTTAAGACCTGATACTGGTACATTGTGCAAAATAAACGTAATTAAGGTACATCCAATTGTTTCAACATGACTTATTCTATGTACCGTAGATTCGTCGCTTCATTCTCAGTTCGTCGTGTACGTACCGTACCGGTACCGGTAAATACTTTACACGCTAATGGGCCTTCATGTATTTAAAAAATAAGTCACAAATTACTTTCAGATGTCTTCAGTTTACCGGTACATGTATCTCAAACTAAGGTAAGAAAATGCTGCCACGACATTATGTAGTTTTGTGCGAGACCAATGCAGTCCAAATGCACAGTGTACGTGTACATAGTATAAGTAGCCTACACCTACTGAAAGTAATGTACATTGTACATGTATGCGAAGCTTGAATCGTGCAGCCTGTACAAAGTGCCCATTACGGGCCTACAATGTACGGTACACATACATGTACGTACATGTACATGTAACATGTGTAAAGTCAGCTCTTTTAAGATGCAGTCTCGTCAAGGAACGACAGACAAATTCTTTGTTACATCATTAGTCCATACATAATCGAACAATTGGGAAGGGGACCTTATATAAACTGTTAAATGGGTAGGGGTCTGCATGTGCACATGTCAAACAAACAATTAGGACAAGAACAGTAACATGTACACAGTTGGGAACTTTTGCTAGACTGAGCATAATAGCTCCATTTAGCGATTTCGCCAAATGGAACAGCGTGGTTGTTCAAGCTGCCAGGTTTAATCGCTTGATCGTGCTGCGGAACGGAGGCTAACGCCCGTTTGGGCGTTGGTAGGAGCAGCTCATTTGGACGATTGAGCACGGTGATAGTTATAAAATATTAATTCACAGCAAAATCCATCAGCATATGAGGTTCAGGAATTTACAGCGTAATGTAAAAATATGTCTTCCAGAAAAACAGCCATTAACTTAATTTATCCAAACCGATGCAGCAAAAATCCTGTGTTCCCTAACGTGGCGCACTCAACACTGATTGGCTGAATTGTTTTGAACCATGCCACAGTGGCCTGTGATATCCGTTTGTACGCACGCACCGTGATACAGGATATGGTAGGTATGATTTTATTCACGTGAAATGCCTATTACAGGCTCTCGTGCATGATGTCACGTCAACCTGAAGCAAATGGCGATGCCTTCACATTCCTGTTAATTTCTTGTAAATTAATGATTCTTTTCAATATTTTAGTTTTGAAATTTATGAAGGTACTTGATAACTTTATTTCCTTTTCATGCCAAGTGCATCAAATTGTTTATTGCGCCAACAAAGAGCAAAAATCAAAGTGCGCCACGTTAAGGGAAACACCCCTATCTTTCGCCAACAACTGGTATCCTGCTGTCCATAGACGAGTGCACAAAAACACTAACCAGTGGCGAAGTTGGCAACAGAAACGTTTGCATAAGTGGAACGCAGCCCTACGAATATGGATGATCGGCAAAATTGTACGTAAACCGGAACTTTTTTCTCGGCTTCCGCTGTTTACGAATTATCAAATTTATCCAATAGAACATGCGCAAATGCGTAGTATAATAAGCAAACTCATTTAAACGAAGCTCGTACTCCATTCCGCAGCTCGATTGAGCAATTGCAGCTCAAAGCGGCGGACAAACGGTAGCTTGATTGAACTGCGCAGCCCAATCGATCGATTACATTCGATCTAGCGAAAGTTCACAACTGTGTACATGTACCGTACGTACATGTAGCTCACCTTGGAGATAACAAAGTTGGGAAGGTGCCGGGTCCATACAGCTGTGAAATACTCATACGATATGATGTCTGTTTGCAGTATTTCACGACTACCAAATTCTCTAACCATACGCTCATATAAGGCTTTCTTCGTGTAAGAAGGAGGCAGATGTACAGTGGATTTATGCGGTAGCCAGTCACCAATCCTTTCAAAAAGGTATCGCATCCATCCAAGACACAGCGTAGTTTTTTCACTCATGCGCTTGCAGTTGGAGTTCCCATGTACAATGGTGTTTGTTCCACCTCGAAATAAAGCTACACAACCTTTAAACTGTCTGTATGTTACACCATATGCATTGCACCAGGCTTTTTTACACACAGCCTTACCATGCACCACTAATTGGCCTTCAGAGCTTGCATGGGATGGATCAAGAAAGGGTTTGAACTTGTCTCTTATATTATCCAGAATGAACTGCTTTTTGTCAGTTCCATTTTTATGGCCAATTTCCAGTTCACACATTTCTAAATCAAGTGGTGACAAAGTTTTCATGCATCTTTTGGGACAGCATTCTAACTGAAGTACAAGTACTTCTTGTTGAATGAACTGTTCAAGTTTCCTCTTTCTTCGACGATTTTCAGGCAAAATCGGTGACTCATCAGAACTGCCCAACACAGTAGTACCACTGCAATTTTGCTTGCTTGGAGTTGAACTGAAAATTCCCCTTACATGAACAGGATCTTCTCTTTTGCTATCGTCAGTAGTGCTGGATGAAGGTTCATCACTGTAAACCAAACTGCTTTCCTCAAGATCTCGGTCAGTTGAAGCACTGCAGTTCAATGATTCAGTTACTGTGATGGTGCTGCAGTTCAGTGATTCTGTAACAGTAGCAGTGCTGCAGTTCAATGGTTCTGTGTCAGTCACGGAGCTGCAGCTCAGCGGTTCTGTGTCAGTCATGGAGCTGCAGTTAAGTGGTTCAATCTCAATGGAAATACTACAGTTCGGTGATTTAATTTGAGCTGGCTTAGGCAGGACTTGATCCATAGTGCATCATAATGTTTGTGTCGTCAATCTGTGTGCAGGTACAATGTACAAGTGTAAAGACTCAAATTAAACAGGCATGGAGAATAAGTAAACACATAGTCCAAGAAATATGGACGCCTACAATATCGCCTTTTTTTTCATGGGGACGTGGTACATGCGATACATCATTTGAACATGAGCAAAGTGCCTGGATGTACCGGTAGTGCGTGCATCATCTAAACGATGCGTGCGTGTCACGCTTAGAAATTTGTAACAAAAGAATTGGTCTCAAAATTGTATCATACCGTAGGCCTAATCGGTCGATGACAAGAATTCTTACCGACTGTTATCGGATTACAATAAATTGGCAAAAATATGCATGAGACCTATTCTTGTAATCGTATTCTACATGTATCGGTATCCTATAAGCCCCTGCAGTAACTTTCCCCACTTACTTCCTGCTTTGAACACTGCACGCATGGCTGGGGCAGCACATAATATGCTAGCCCTAAAGTTAGGGCTGTAAATTGCTCGCTTTTTAAATCTGACTTATTACAGTCGCAAATTCACAGCCCTAATTGAGGTACAATGTATGTACGACAATACCAAGTCTCAAACTGCTCAAATCTGACAAAGTCCACTACAAATATCGTCCGAAGCACATCAGACCAGAGCACTTTCACATACACCATTGCAATCCTGAGAGTCTAGTGTTTCATAAAATAACAGTAACGCTTTTATATGGAATCGTCAATTTGGCCATCTACGATGTCTGGAAACATTGGACAAATTTCGGACAACGTTCTGAGCCGCATTCCCTGGGCGATGCCATCTTAGCTGATATGCTGGCACTTCTCGATCATGAGACGTCAAGGAGCCCGGCTAACTGTGCAATATGCATAATTCATATTGACGTCGCGTGTGTTTAGCCCAGCTGGCAAGTACGTCACGCGCGCAGTGCAGCTAGTTATCGAACTGTGCGAGTGACGTATTGCCAGCTGGGATAATATAAACACACGGACGTCAATATGAATTATGCATATTGCACAGCCGGGCTCCTTGACCGAGAAGCGCCACCACGCGTCCAGCATATCAGCTAAGATGGCGTCGCCCAGGGAATGCGGCGCAGAACGTTGTCCGAAATTTGTCCAATGTTTCCAGACATCGTAGATGGCCAAATTGACGATTCCGTAAGCGTTACCGTTATTTTATGAAACACTAGACTCTCAGGATTGCAATAGTGTATGTGAAAGTGCTCGGTCTGATGGGCTTCGGACTATTTTTGTAGTGGAACTTTGTCAGATTTGAGCAGTTTGAGACTTGGTATTATCGTACATACCGGTACCTCAATTAGGGCTGTGAATTTGCGACTGTAATAAGTCAGATTTGAAAAGTGAGCAATTTACAGCCCTAACTTTAGGGCTAATAATATGCATGATCATGCCGCTTGCTGCTTGCCTTGGGCGAAGTGGCTTTTGTAGGGCCAATGATTTTCCGTTTCAGAAAAGGGCAAATTCCGTTTTTGAAAAACATGGATTCCGTTTCAGACAAAATAAATTCCGTTTCATGTTCTTTAATAGATAAAAGGTTGTTAATGCCCAGGGAGTCGATTATAAACATAACTTTTGTATACGATGCACTGCTGACCTCTTAAAATGTTAATTTGAATTGAAAATTTTCCTGAAGATTACTGTAAGTTTACTTGTTCTACACTGCGATCACAGAATTTGCAGAAAAGAATATTTCCATCTGCATACAAATCGCCACTGAACTGCTTTGCCCGCGCAGATGCAGACAAATTCACAAGTGGTGCAGCTTTCCTTTTTTTTGAAGCCAGCATTGTGATATCTTTTCTCAATTGTAAAAACTTTCGTTAAACTTTTTAACGGAATTATATTGAGATGCAGATTGCTTTTTTAGTTAAACAAAAAGAAGCTTAATAACGAATGCAGTGTTAAGTTAGCTTGAACAATTTCAATAGGTTTGGCCTTAATAACATTTTTTAATTTTTTAATTTTTTTTTTACTTCAAACTAAAATCCCGTTTTCCGTTTCAAAGGGCAGATTCCGCGAATTCCGTCCGTTTTCCGCGATCGCGGAAAATCATTGGCCCTACTTTTGGGCAAAGTGGCAGAAAGAATTTGTAATTTGATTTCTCGAATTTGCAACATTTCTGTTTCGGGACATGTTTGTCATGTCAGTAAGCTGTTTATGTACCGTTAGGCCTATAAAAGAAAAAGTGGTGGGAGGTTCATTCTTGAAATCCTTTTGGTTTTCGTGAAAATAAGAAAATGAGTAAAAAAGTCCGCCTCATAGTCATACTCGGTAGTACTATTTACCGGAAAACACCGGAAAACACCAGAAAACACCGGAAAACATACTAAATACCGGAAAACATACTAAATACCGGAAAACACCGGAAAACAGTATTTTATGGTGTTTTCCGCAGGTAGTGGGGGTGGTGTTATTAAGTGCTTTCGGGTGTTTTCCGGTATTTAGTGTGTTTTCCGGTATTTAGTATGTTTTCCGGTGTTTTCCGGTATTTAGTGTGTTTTCCGGTGTTTTCCGGTATTTAGTGTGTTTTCCGGTATTTAGTATGTTTTCCGGTGTTTTTCGGTGTTTTCCGGTATTTAGTGTTTTCCGGTATTTAGTATGTTTTCCGGTGTTTTCCGGTGTGTTTTCCGGTGTTTTCCGGTATTTTCCGGTGTTTTCCGGTGTTTTCCGGTATATAGTATCACCCGTCATACTCATAGGTTTACGCACACTTACTACATGGCACTTTTGTTGCCAATCGGCAATCCCGTAATGCACTGATATGCTTTAGCTTAGGCGTATTTTGGCTTTGGGCGAAGAATTTGGCATGTTTGGGCGATATGGTCGATGCCAAAATCAAAATGGTTAACAATGTGGTAAGGGGCGAGTGGTCGAGGGCGATGTTGTCGAGGGCGAAGTGACTGTAAATTACACTACCTTACCCCGACCATGGAGGAGTTGTTTTCCTTCCTCCAATTCCAATGGAATGCTCTGCATAGCGCATTCTATAGCCTACATGGTTCCGCCTACATAGCCTACATGTACAATGACCGGAAAGAGACGACAGGCCTGCTTCAAGAGTTCCGTTCAACTTGTACCATGTGTACTAGGCCCTACACCATGTATACTACTACTGTACTGGGTTGCTACTGCTAGTCAGTTGGTCATGTTGGTTGGTTGCTGTACACGACGAACAACGTAGGCTATGACTGGTAGATGTTGTGAACCATGACGAGAAGTTATAGTTATGACTTGTCACTATATATTTATCTTGATAAACGTGATAAATTCAGTAATCGCTTCTAATTCTACAGTCAGACAGTACAGTTTTACTCTTCACGCACGACGCTTCGTCGACACGAACACGCGCGCATGATGTACGTGTTCATATTAAACTGGTTCCCGCTCCACACACAACAAATGAATATTATTACATGTGGTTGCACACAAGTAAATAGGGCTCCCATAGGAACCAATGCTAAATGCCCCATTTTCAGAAATCATTTAAAAATACTCACAACTCTCTCACCTTTTCAGGACAACAACCAAAATACTCATTGAAGTCTCATCTTTTCAATTCTGTTCAATTTTATGAGGGTAATCGGTCACTTTTATTCCCTAATTTGCACTTGAAACAAAACTATCCTTGCAACTTAAAATTGCTAAACAGACCAGCGTCCACCCCGGGGGGGTGGGGGGGGGGGGGGGGTGGTATCATTGACGCGCAATCAATTTGGAACTTTCGTAGTCGTGCAGAACAAAAATCTTTTGACTAGACTGAATTTAAGGTCCGGCAGCCGCCAATTCCGCCATTTTGAAACAGGAGGAATTCCTCCTTTTTCCGAAGGTTCCAGAAGTTACCCGAATGCACGTCCGGTCGTCCGGACGTTACCGTTAATCGTCGGGTACAATTCGTCATCGTTTCGAGAATTTGAATTGACGTCGCGTGCACGTACGTACGCGTGCCGCTGCGTGTGTATTTATGGTTTTTTTTATTTGTGGCTGTCATGGCTATAGTTACGGGATTGCAACAGCAGATTAAAACTACATGTAGGCGAGCTCACTGGGTGATGCAGACAAGGTTTGAATTTTCTTTTTGATGCTAGCCTACATGTATATTGAAATGAGCATATTTGATATTTTAAGGTTTCAATTGTATTGGTCAAATATGGATAACCCCTTTCAAATTGTTGTACCATGGAGGAACAAACTTCCTGCCATATATCGTGCAGCGCGCTTTGAACATTAACGGTTATGTGCTCCAAAAAATAAATGCATGACGTAATGCTTAAAGTGATATTTTAAACACGACAGTAGCCGGTCCTCATATTCAGTCGTTGTATGTAGAATATGTGGAGCGGGAACCAGTCTACATATACTATAGTAGGCCCTGACGTTTCATAAGATGCCGAGTCAACAGATCTGTTTATACACTAACACTATAACACGGTTTTCCGAGACGCCGCACATGTTAACATATCTGTTACCTTAACACGTAGCACAGAATTAATTGCGCCCTCACTCACAGCTGCAATTTGTAGTTCTGCGCACGACTTTATAACACGTCGTGTTGACACGGCGTTTGTTTTGAGGGCACAATTTGGATTGAGATATAAGATCTGTTAACATATCTGTAACACTAACAATAACACTTAACACACACAGAATTGTGACCTCACCCACTAGTGTGGGAACAACAGCCCGTGCGACAGGAAGATGATGATATGAGCAATAAGCACTACATGTACGTCATGCATTTACTTTTAGGATCAGGAGCGGACAACCATTATTTTTCAATGCGCGCTGCGCGCTATACGGCACGAGTGTAACATTTTGAAAGGAGCTATTCCCTATTTAGCCAATACAAATTTCAAATATATTAACCTTAAAATATTACACATGCCCATTATAGCATCAAAAATCAAATTGAAACCTTGTATGCATAGATTGCAGCTGCAGAGAGTTGTATGGTGGCGCACAAGGGACATTGCATATCACATGTATTTGCAAATTATGTGACATTTTGCAAATGCCCATGCAAGCAATCAAAATCGTCGTATTGAGATCTCACATTCCTTGCAAATATGTTTGAAAATATTTGCAAATATATATTTGCTAAACAATATGCGATATCGAAAATTTTCAAAGATAAGATATGCGGTGTCCCTTGTATGTCACCATATGTTTGTCAAAACTTTCCAAGCGCATCATGTGCGTGCACCACACGTGTGCGGTGCGCGAAACCCGTGTTCACCGTAAGGTACAATATACAAATGAGGGTGATGGCGCAAACTACACTGATGCCCATCGGTGATCTTGAGACTGCTATTAATATTTCGGAGAGGCCGCAGGACGCGCGATTACAGCAAGATCACTGAGTGGCAGCAGTTTGCACCATCACCCGATCCGAATATCAACAGCACTTAATTTGGTTGTTAAATGTACATGTATTATTATTAGGAACGAGGTTTAAATGCACGTAAAACGCGAACGTGAAATGTTTCGAACCCTTGGTCATTATTAATTTTGAGGAGAGCTTACAACAGATAAAAACAAAAACATATATCTTTGACTCGCGTGGCAAGATATATAAAACTTTTAATGTAACTAAGATAAGAACCCGAGTCATATAACGGAGGTGAGCGGTGCTGAAAGAATTTTGCTTTCACGTTCGCGTTTTAAGTGCATCTATAACTCCCCATTATAATGTTTATCACGCACGGTGCGTCAATCTTGGTCATGTTCACCGTATATAGTACCTATCGGCACAATCGGTGCGTCTGCGCGACCGCGTGGTAGCGCGTGTAATATGCGGTTGTTGTTAATTATGAGAACATCGCTGTTCGTTTTGTGTTGTTGAGTCGCGCCACGCGTATGGTATGTGATGCTTTACTTCCATACGTCATATTTTACAATGAACGAAAGTCAACATCACACCAACCGAAATGGTAACGACGCGAGGGACTCATTGTACATGCAATGAAAGCCTCGCTGTTTTGCCAATATATGGCGGTTCCGTGCAAGTGTTGAATTTAAACACGGGACCAAACTATTTTCTATGCATTGAACATAATTTAGTTTACGTTCATTTAAATATACGCTGAGCAAAAATATTAACGCCCCATGTAAATTATTTATGTACCATGAATTATATATATATAAGGTTGAACTAATCCATGCCATGTTAACTACTTTTAACCAATCAGACAAGAATGAGGTATACATGTGTCATAAAGCGACCAGACTTCTGTTGCAATTTATCAGTGTGTCCATCTTTGTATTGTTCCCCACGCACGGTACGTGTCGAGTACGATCAATGCGCGCGTCTGCGCTGCACGACCGGGAGATAGCGCGTATAATAATCCAGTTGAAAATCGCTCTCTACGCTGCGCGCTCTTTTGATCGCGCAACGCCAGTGCCATTGTGATGCACACAATGACATTTTTTAAAAATAACGGGACCAAACTATTTTTCTGCAAGCCTCGCTTTGGTCACGTTCATTTTAAAGGCACAGGCGCAGGCTCGTAAGCAATGCGCGCGCGCCAAATTTGTGCCACGAAATACGCAGCTCCGTGCCTTTGCTACACGGAGCTGCGTATTTCGTTGCACGAATTTCGCGCGCGCATTGCTGACAAGCTGTGCCTTCAGTACGGGAAAAAGGAAGATGGCGACACCGTGATGAAGGTCTATTGCCAAGCTATGCCATGACGTGCACCGCATACCAACAATAGCGCAAGACTTTCTAATATTAAAATTCACCACCTTTTGAAAATGAAAAATTCGGTGCCAGCAATGCTGGGCTACTGTTAATTATATTGCATAAAATCCGGCAAAGGAATTCAAAATGTCAACTGGCAGTGATAGAATTTGCAAAATAATGAAAAGACGGGTGACAACGGCTCAGTGCTGCCTGAGTGTTGCCAGTAGTCCAATTAGCCTTTTATAAGTATGGCGGAACAAAAGAAGAGGGCGCAATTTCATTTGGGTATGAATTTTTTTATCAATTGTATTTCTTTCCAAAAACTCGATTTACATGTTGTAATTATAATACATAGACAGAATTATCAATAAAATTAATAAGTGTAAAGTGAAAAACTGAGTTATTTTGCATTTTAGTCGATTTTATACCCACTGCAAAGTGCGCCCTCCTATTGTGTCCGCCATACTTCAAAAAGGCTAATGTTGCGATGAGACGATACTTTTCCTATTGTCAAGGAATTACAATGGGGCATATTAAATGTTTACAAACAAAGAAAATAGGTCTGCAATGACAATCTGTAACAGGCTATTATAAATAAGACAATTAGAGGGCGCACCAACCATAATTAGACGGTGCTCTTAAAAAAAATTGAAAATCTTGTCAAAGTATGTTTATCATAGAGAAATCCAAGGTTATTTTCCCCGATATACAAGTCTTCCCCATCATAAGGTAAGTGCATCACTCAGCAATGTACAAGTGATAGATTGCATACTTTATATATATGTATATATATATATAACCAAATCTGACCGGCCGAAACCACCCCCTGGAAAAATTCCTGGATCCGCCCCTGTGTCGTGTCTGGAGCCAGACTAATTAGATCGCAGCAGATTAATTTGTGAAACTGGGGCATTTTTCCAAATCTCGACTTGGCCGCTCAGGCTCAGGCTCCAGCTCCAAGTGTTTTTTTCCCCGGCCACGCGACCTGTCCGCGCCCTATGACGTGCCTTAGCCTGCATGGTTCACGGACCCAAATATAATCGATAACTAGACTCATATTCAGTAGTTGCATCTGGAATATGTGGAGCGGGAACCAGTCAAACCGGTGCTAATGACATTTAGACTGGTTGCCGTCCACATATTCCACATAGGAGAATACATGTATATTTTCGCAATAAGCGATAATACCGATGGGATCGGGAACCAATCTATATGACTTTCCGCGTATGACGCCCTCTCTTGGTACGGTGATTGTCAGTGTTCAATATGGCGCGGGTGTTAGCGAACCCACTGAATCGTCTTTCACCAACACTACAAACATCCACTAAAATCAACATTGAAATCGTCCATCCAGAGGTAAGTGGACAACATTAATCTTCCCAGTAAATCCAAGTAAATCCAAGTACACATTTGTGGTCAGTTGACTAGACTAAGGTTTCTAAAACCCTGCTATTAAAAATGAAATCAATCGTGAAATATGGCAAATCGAGTCAACTCGCCCCATGAAAATCATACTCGGGTCAAACCGTAAATCGTCCCCCAGTACAGTTTTTCTTTAGAAAATTCACTTTTCTCAACTAATTTTGCACTTTTTAGTCTTTTATTATCAAATAAGTCATAGGGCCTACAACATAAACAAGAAAAACCTGGTGTGTTCCTGTTCATATGTGAATCTAACAAGTGTTTTTGTATTTTTTTCGTATATCCTCGATCCTCATAATCTGCGCACCTAACGCTGATGCACGCGCGCACATTGGCCGGCAAACATAATGCGAGTGCGTAGAAATAGGACCGCGTGGATTTAGGAGTACTGACGATACATTGAACAAAGATTCTAAAGAAAATACCTCCTGGAATCAACCGATCATCAAATTCTAGGATATACTTCCCACATGCACTTCTGTCGCAAATGTTGCATTTCTGAGATAAATAAATGATAAAATTACTGCGTAAGCGCGACAACAGAGTAAGCTGCGTGCAATCGTGAGAATGGTTATCTTGTGCACTGACTGAAGGCAATTTTTGAAGGAGAAAATGTTGGTATTTTTTTCGTATACATTGAACAAAGATTTTAAGGAAATTACCTCCTGAAATCAACACATAATGTAATTTTAAGATATACTTCCCACTTGCACTTTTGTCGCAAATGTTGCTTTTCTGTAGAAAAATCACGTTTTCTTCCTCAAAATTTGCCTTCAGTTAGTGCACAAGATAACCATTCACGCACGCGCGCAGCGCCCTCTGTTGTCGCTCATACGCACAGACCGCTCGCCACGTCATTTTGTGCATTACTTAATGCAGTAATTTTATCATTTATTTATCTCAGAAATGCAACATTTGCGACGGAAGTGTCAGTGGGAAGTATATCTTAGAATTGAATAAGCTATCGATTCCAACATATAAATTTACCCAAATCCGTGTTCAATGTATATGACAAAAATACCTATCTGTTGATTCCAGGAGGTAATTTCTTTAAAATCTTTGTTCAATGTATACGAAAAAAATACCAGTTTTTTTTTTAATGTTTACTTTATTATTAGGACACTTCGTTTAGCAGTGAGGACTCAAACTCCCGAAATGGAGAAATTATCCCCTTCTGGCGAATTCTCCTGATCGGGAGAATTTGTTTTAGCCTTGATGCAAAAATGTTCACCCGATCCGGAGAATGACATTCTTCAGAACCATTTGTGCACGTATCCGCTCATTTGCGCATGCATAGAGTTAGCTAAAACAGAATTGGGTGAAGCGAGGTAAATTTTGAAGAAAAACAAATAGAAAATCTATGTAAATTTGACTTTTTGCTGACAATTTCTGGTGTAATTCGTGGTCTGTGCCTAAGCCCAAGGATAGCAGTTTTCATGACGATTACTGCAGATTTTATGAATTTCTCCTATGGTCGCATGCTTGTATATTGTAAAGCGTCTGCATCACTGGGGTCACGTGAAGCAAATTTTAAGGCCATATGTACTGATACAATTGTCTCCCGATTGGGAGAATTTCTCCATTTCGGGAGTTTGAGTCATCGCTGTTTAGGGAATATTTCAAATGGTGGACAACTTCACTCGAGGGCGAGATGACAACGTGGACAAGATGACATGGAGACGAGTTGACCTACATGTGGCGGTGTGTAAGGGTAGGAGTTGAGAAGTTGATCAAGCATCATAAGTGCAGATTTGATGGAAAAACATGTGTAATAAATATGTTTGGTAAGGAACCCATGATCAACTACTCAAGTCAAACCCTTTCATGGTTTAATATCGATCACACCATCTTGTTCACGGGGCACTTCGAACTGCCCCGTAAACTGCCCCATGAACAACATGGCGTCGATAACCGTTAAAGGGTTTATTCTTCCCTTACAATTAACTACTGACATTTATGTGTTGTTTTTGAAAAATGTTTTCAGTGATGTCCTGGAAGTAGGCATAACTTTGTGGCAAGTACACCACACATGCAGAAGTACTGAAATCATGTACGAAAATCTTGCTTGATTTTCACATGCTAAAATATCACGTACCGAAATGTCCAGAAAACAAATGGATTGTCCAACATCAACCTCACCCGTGCTTTAAGTCAGTTTTGCAATGCAGAATTTGGAAAAAAACGAGCAACTGGCAGAAAGAATAACATGTATACTGAATCACCCCTGTTGTTAATTTGAGTACCGGTAGTTACTACATGTAGGTCTCATGTGTTTTTTTACTCCAGGTGCAACAAGTGAGCATACCAGGGACATCAAGTGCTGCATTCAGCAGATCCTGCATGTGCATGGAATGGACTGTACAAGAATGGAATGTACTTGATTAAATCTACCAGCGGCGTAGCTAGATAGGGGGAAGGGGTGTGACAACCCCTCCCCCTACCCCCAATATTTATTTAATTCGGCAAATTCATGGTGCTGTCGGCAAAAAATGTAAAATAATCGAAACTCATAAAGGCACGGGTATATCAGCAGTGATATTACGGCGCTGGTAATATCCATACCAAATCGGCACTCGTTGTCCCGCGAGGGCGCTCATCCCTCCCCCTCACCCCCCACCCCCTCCCCACTCGCCACTGTGTTTATGCGTTGCTAGGCTAATAAAATCAATCGCTTAGCCAACCCAATAAAGCACGGTTGGGGTGCACCAATTTGCGTACCCCAAGCCTGGTTGAGGTACGCCAATAGGCATTCCATAAGCCCGGGTAGGGAACGCCAATTGGCGTACCCTAAGCCTAACTGGGGAACGCCAATTGGCGTACCCTAAGCCCGGTTGAGGTACGCCAATAGGCATTCCATAAGCCCGGGTAGGGAACGCCAATTGGCGTACCCTAAGCCTGGTTGGGGTACGCCAATTGCCGTACCCTAAGCCCGGTTGGGGAACGCCAATTGGCGTACCCTAAGCCCGGTTGGGGAACGCCAATTGGCGTACCCTAAGCCCGGTTGGGGAATGCCAATTGGCGTACCCTAAGCCCGGTTGGGGAACGCCAATTGGCGTACCCTAAGCCCGGTTGGGGAACGCCAATTGCCGTACCCTAAGCCCGGTTTGGGAACGCCAATTGCCGTACCCTAAGCCCGTTTGGGGTACGCCAATTGTCGTGCCCTAAGCCTGGTTGGGGAATGCCAATTGCCGTACCCTAAGCCCGTTTGGAGTACGGTTGGAGTACGCCAATTGGCGTACCCTAAGCCCTGTTGGGGAATGCCAATTGGCGTACCCTAAGCCCGGTTGGGGAACGCCAATTGGCGTACCCTAAGCCCGGTTGGGGAACGCCAATTGCCGTACCCTAAGCCCGGTTGGGGAACGCCAATTGGCGTACCCTAAGTCCGGTTGGGGAACGCCAATTGGCGTACCCTAAGTCCGGTTGGGGAACGCCAATTGGCGTACCCTAAGTCCGGTTGGGGAACGCCAATTGGCGTACCCTAAACCCGGTTGGGGAACGCCAATTGGCGTACCCTAAGCCCGGTTGGGGAACGCCAATTGGCGTACCCTAAGCCCGGTTGGGGAACGCCAATTGGCGTACCCTAAGTCCGGTTGGGGAACGCCAATTGCCGTACCCTAAGCCCGGTTGGGGAACGCCAATTGGCGTACCCTAAGCCCGGTTGGGGAACGCCAATTGGCGTACCCTAAGCCCGGTTGGGGAACGCCAATTGGCGTACCCTAAGTCCGGTTGGGGAACGCCAATTGCCGTACCCTAAGCCCGGTTGGGGAACGCCAATTGCCGTACCCTAAGCCCGTTTGGGGTACGCCAATTGTCGTGCCCTAAGCCTGGTTGGGGAACGCCAATTGCCGTACCCTAAGCCCGTTTGGAGTACGGTTGGAGTACGCCAATTGCCGTACCCTAAGACCGTCTGGGGAACGCCAATTGCCGTACCCTAAGCCCGTTTGGGGTACGCCAATTGTCGTACCCTAACGCTCGGTTGGGGAATGCAATTGGCGTACCTTAAACCCGGTTTGGGAACGCCAATTGGCGTACCCTAAGCCCGGTTGGGGGAATGCCAATTGGCGTACCCTAAACCCGGTTGGGGGTACGCCAATTGCCGTACCCTAAGCCCGGTTGGAGTACGCCAATTGCCGTACCCTAAGCCCGGTTGGGGTACGTCAATTGGCGTAACCTAAGCCTGGATGATGTACGCCAATTGCCATACCCTAAGCCTGGTTGGAGTCAGCCAATTTTGTATTACAGTAACCTTTGAATCGAACTGTACATAGCCATTTTTAAAAAGGGAAAATTGCAGTTTTCTATAATTATTGGACACTTTCTTAGAAGTTTCATTTCTATTAATAAATATGAAGGAAATGATTATCGAATTCAATGAAAATTTCAAAGTGAGAAAATAATACAATAAAATAAAGATATGGTGGTGTCTGTTTTTTAATATGTGTGTTTTACAATGTGAAAATAAAAAGAGCGAAGTGCTGGAAATGTGTCTATGTCTGTTGTGGCTCTCGCATGTTAAAAGCTAAACTGTACAATTCATAATAAGTTATAATCATAAATTAAACCCAAATAAACCAGTTTTACCAATTTCCAATAAAACCAAAATAGATTTAATGATGTTCCCAACAGCCACGGTTAGGGGAATAACCACGCAGCCGAGCTCCGTTTTCCCTAAACTCTGAAATTTCTCCGTCATTTCCCAGCGAAAATCTGTCAATTTTGCATGACAAGTGCGGAATATATACAGTTTGGAGCATGCAAAATTTGAAGTTGGTTGGAAAATTCCTTGATTTCCAAATTTGCCGGCATTTGGGACACACTTTGACCTAATTCCCGTCACAATCTGGGGTGATTCAACGGCCGTACAAATGTACACCAGCGCGGCGCATGCGCAGGGTGTCCCAACAGCCACGGTTAGGAGAATAACCACGCAGCCGAGCTCCGTTTTTCCTAAACTCTGAAATTTCTCCGTCATTTCCCAGCGAAAATCTGTCAATTTTGCATGACAAGTGCAGAATATATACAGTTTGGAGCATGCAAAATTTGAAATTGGTTGGAAAATTCCTTGATTTCCAAATTTGCCGGCATTTGGGACACACTTTGACCTAATTCCCGTCACAATCTGGGGTGAGTCAACGGCCGTACAAATGTACACCAGCGCGGCGCAGGGTGTCCCAACAACCACGGTTAGGGGAATAACCACGCAGCCGAGCTCCGTTTTCCCTAAACTCTGAGATTTCTCCGTCATTTCCCAGCGAAAATCTGTCAATTTTGCATGACAAGTGCGGAATATATACAGTTTGGAGCATGCTAAATTTGAAGTTGGTTGGAAAATTCCTTGATTTCCAAATTTGCCGGCATTTGGGACACACTTTGACCTAATTCCCGTCAAAATCTGGGGTGAGTCAACGGCCGTACAAATGTACACCAGCGCGGCGCAGGGTGTCCCAACAGACACGGTTAGGGGAATAACCACGCAGCCGAGCTCCGTTTTCCCTAAACTCTGAAATTTCTCCGTCATTTCCCAGCGAAAATCTGTCAATTTTCATGACAAGTGCGGAATATATACAGTTTGGAGCATGCAAAATTTGAAGTTGGTTGGAAAATTCCTTGATTTCCAAATTTGCCGGCATTTGGGACACACTTTGACCTAATTCCCGTCACAATCTGGGGTGAGTCAACGGCCGTAGAAATGTACACCAGCGCATGCGCAGGGTGTCCCAACAGCCACGGTTAGGGGAATAACCACGCAGCCGAGCTCCGTTTTCCCTAAACTCTGAAATTTCTCCGTCATTTCCCAACGAAAATCTGTCAATTTTGCATGACAAGTGCGGAATATATACAGTTTGGAGCATGCAAAATTTGAAGTTGGTTGGAAAATTCCTTGATTTCCAAATTTGCCGGCATTTGGGACACACTTTGACCTAATTCCCGTCACAATCTGGGGTGAGTCAACGGCCGTACAAATGTACACCAGCGCGGCGCATGCGCAGGGTGTCCCAACAGCCACGGTTAGGAGAATAACCACGCAGCCGAGCTCCGTTTTCCCTAAACTCTGAAATTTCTCCGTCATTTCCCAGCGAAAATCTGTCAATTTTGCATGACAAGTGCAGAATATATACAGTTTGGAGCATGCAAAATTTGAAATTGGTTGGAAAATTCCTTGATTTCCAAATTTGCCGGCATTTGGGACACACTTTGACCTAATTCCCGTCACAATCTGGGGTGAGTCAACGGCCGTACAAATGTACACCAGCGCGGCGCAGGGTGTCCCAACAGCCACGGTTAGGGGAATAACCACGCAGCCGAGCTCCGTTTTCCCTAAACTCTGAAATTTCTCCGTCATTTCCCAGCGAAAATCCTTCAATTTTGCATGACAAGTGCGGAATATATACAGTTTGGAGCATGCAAAATTTGAAGTTGGTTGGAAAATTCCTTGATTTCCAAATTTGCCGGCATTTGGGACACACTTTGACCTAATTCCCGTCACAATCTGGGGTGAGTCAACGGCCGTACAAATGTACACCAGCGCGGCGCAGGGTGTCCCAACAGCCACGGTTAGGGGAATAACCATGCAGCCGAGCTCCGTTTTCCCTAAACTCTGAAATTTCTCCGTCATTTCCCAGCGAAAATCTGTCAATTTTGCATGACAAGTGCGGAATATATACAGTTTGGAGCATGCAAAATTTGAAGTTGGTTGGAAAATTCCTTGATTTCCAAATTTGCCGGCATTTGGGACACACTTTGACCTAATTCCCGTCACAATCTGGGGTGAGTCAACGGCCGTACAAATGTACACCAGCGCGGCGCAGGGTGTCCCAACAGCCACGGTTAGGGGAATAACCACGCAGCCGAGCTCCGTTTTCCCTAAACTCTGAAATTTCTCCGTCATTTCCCAGCGAAAATCTGTCAATTTTGCATGACAAGTGCGGAATATATACAGTTTGGAGCATGCAAAATTTGAAGTTGGTTGGAAAATTCCTTGATTTCCAAATTTGCCGGCATTTGGGACACACTTTGACCTAATTCCCGTCACAATCTGGGGTGAGTCAACGGCCGTAGAAATGTACACCAGCGCATGCGCAGGGTGTCCCAACAGCCACGGTTAGGGGAATAACCACGCAGCCGAGCTCCGTTTTCCCTAAACTCTGAAATTTCTCCGTCATTTCCCAGCGAAAATCTGTCAATTGTGCATGACAAGTGCGGAATATATACAGTTTGGAGCATGCAAAATTTGAAGTTGGTTGTAAAATTCCTTGATTTCCAAATTTGCCGGCATTTGGGACACACTTTGACCTAATTCCCGTCACAATCTGGGGTGAGTCAACGGCCGTACAAATGTACACCAGCGCGGCGCATGCGCAGGGTGTCCCAACAGCCACGGTTAGGAGAATAACCACGCAGCCGAGCTCCGTTTTCCCTAAACTCTGAAATTTCTCCGTCATTTCCCAGCGAAAATCTGTCAATTTTGCATGACAAGTGCGGAATATATACAGTTTGGAGCATGCAAAATTTGAAGTTGGTTGGAAAATTCCTTGATTTCCAAATTTGCCGGCATTTGGGACACACTTTGACCTAATTCCCGTCACAATCTGGGGTGAGTCAACGGCCGTACAAATGTACACCAGCGCGGCGCAGGGTGTCCCAACAGCCACGGTTAGGGGAATAACCACGCAGCCGAGCTCCGTTTTCCCTAAACTCTGAAATTTCTCCGTCATTTCCCAGCGAAAATCTGTCAATTTTGCATGACAAGTGCGGAATATATACAGTTTGGAGCATGCAAAATTTGAAGTTGGTTGGAAAATTCCTTGATTTCCAAATTTGCCGGCATTTGGGACACACTTTGACCTAATTCCCGTCACAATCTGGGGTGAGTCAACGGCCGTAGAAATGTACACCAGCGCATGCGCAGGGTGTCCCAACAGCCACGGTTAGGGGAATAACCACGCAGCCGAGCTCCGTTTTCCCTAAACTCTGAAATTTCTCCGTCATTTCCCAACGAAAATCTGTCAATTTTGCATGACAAGTGCGGAATATATACAGTTTGGAGCATGCAAAATTTGAAGTTGGTTGGAAAATTCCTTGATTTCCAAATTTGCCGGCATTTGGGACACACTTTGACCTAATTCCCGTCACAATCTGGGGTGAGTCAACGGCCGTACAAATGTACACCAGCGCGGCGCAGGGTGTCCCAACAGCCACGGTTAGGGGAATAACCACGCAGCCGAGCTCCGTTTTCCCTAAACTCTGAAATTTCTCCGTCATTTCCCAGCGAAAATCTGTCAATTTTGCATGACAAGTGCGGAATATATACAGTTTGGAGCATGCAAAATTTGAAGTTGGTTGGAAAATTCCTTGATTTCCAAATTTGCCGGCATTTGGGACACACTTTGACCTAATTCCCGTCACAATCTGGGGTGAGTCAACGGCCGTAGAAATGTACACCAGCGCATGCGCAGGGTGTCCCAACAGCCACGGTTAGGGGAATAACCACGCAGCCGAGCTCCGTTTTCCCTAAACTCTGAAATTTCTCCGTCATTTCCCAGCGAAAATCTGTCAATTGTGCATGACAAGTGCGGAATATATACAGTTTGGAGCATGCAAAATTTGAAGTTGGTTGTAAAATTCCTTGATTTCCAAATTTGCCGGCATTTGGGACACACTTTGACCTAATTCCCGTCACAATCTGGGGTGAGTCAACGGCCGTACAAATGTACACCAGCGCGGCGCATGCGCAGGGTGTCCCAACAGCCACGGTTAGGAGAATAACCACGCAGCCGAGCTCCGTTTTCCCTAAACTCTGAAATTTCTCCGTCATTTCCCAGCGAAAATCTGTCAATTTTGCATGACAAGTGCGGAATATATACAGTTTGGAGCATGCAAAATTTGAAGTTGGTTGAAAAATTCCTTGATTTCCAAATTTGCCGGCATTTGGGACACACTTTGACCTAATTCCCGTCACAATCTGGGGTGAGTCAACGGCCGTACAAATGTACACCAGCGCGGCGCAGGGTGTCCCAACAGCCACGGTTAGGGGAATAACCACGCAGCCGAGCTCCGTTTTCCCTAAACTCTGAAATTTCTCCGTCATTTCCCAGCGAAAATCTGTCAATTTTGCATGACAAGTGCGGAATATATACAGTTTGGAGCATGCAAAATTTGAAGTTGGTTGGAAAATTCCTTGATTTCCAAATTTGCCGGCATTTGGGACACACTTTGACCTAATTCCCGTCACAATCTGGGGTGAGTCAACGGCCGTAGAAATGTACACCAGCGCATGCGCAGGGTGTCCCAACAGCCACGGTTAGGGGAATAACCACGCAGCCGAGCTCCGTTTTCCCTAAACTCTGAAATTTCTCCGTCATTTCCCAACGAAAATCTGTCAATTTTGCATGACAAGTGCGGAATATATACAGTTTGGAGCATGCAAAATTTGAAGTTGGTTGGAAAATTCCTTGATTTCCAAATTTGCCGGCATTTGGGACACACTTTGACCTAATTCCCGTCACAATCTGGGGTGAGTCAACGGCCGTACAAATGTACACCAGCGCGGCGCATGCGCAGGGTGTCCCAACAGCCACGGTTAGGAGAATAACCACGCAGCCGAGCTCCGTTTTCCCTAAACTCTGAAATTTCTCCGTCATTTCCCAGCGAAAATCTGTCAATTTTGCATGACAAGTGCAGAATATATACAGTTTGGAGCATGCAAAATTTGAAATTGGTTGGAAAATTCCTTGATTTCCAAATTTGCCGGCATTTGGGACACACTTTGACCTAATTCCCGTCACAATCTGGGGTGAGTCAACGGCCGTACAAATGTACACCAGCGCGGCGCAGGGTGTCCCAACAGCCACGGTTAGGGGAATAACCACGCAGCCGAGCTCCGTTTTCCCTAAACTCTGAGATTTCTCCGTCATTTCCCAGCGAAAATCTGTCAATTTTGCATGACAAGTGCGGAATATATACAGTTTGGAGCATGCAAAATTTGAAGTTGGTTGGAAAATTCCTTGATTTCCAAATTTGCCGGCATTTGGGACACACTTTGACCTAATTCCCGTCACAATCTGGGGTGAGTCAACGGCCGTACAAATGTACACCAGCGCGGCGCAGGGTGTCCCAACAGCCACGGTTAGGGGAATAACCACGCAGCCGAGCTCCGTTTTCCCTAAACTCTGAAATTTCTCCGTCATTTCCCAGCGAAAATCTGTCAATTTTGCATGACAAGTGCGGAATATATACAGTTTGGAGCATGCAAAATTTGAAGTTGGTTGGAAAATTCCTTGATTTCCAAATTTGCCGGCATTTGGGACACACTTTGACCTAATTCGCGTCACTTTCTGGGGTGAGTCAACGGCCGTAGAAATGTACACCAGCGCATGCGCAGGGTGTCCCAACAGCCACGGTTAGGGGAATAACCACGCAGCCGAGCTCCGTTTTCCCTAAACTCTGAAATTTCTCCGTCATTTCCCAGCGAAAATCTGTCAATTTTGCATGACAAGTGCGGAATATATACAGTTTGGAGCATGCAAAATTTGAAGTTGGTTGAAAAATTCCTTGATTTCCAAATTTGCCGGCATTAGGGACACACTTTGACCTAATTCCCGTCACAATCTGGGGTGAGTCAACGGCCGTACAAATGTACACCAGCACGGCGCAGGGTGTCCCAACAGCCACGGTTAGGGGAATAACCACGCAGCCGAGCTCCGTTTTCCCTAAACTCTGAAATTTCTCCGTCATTTCCCAGCGAAAATCTGTCAATTTTGCATGACAAGTGCGGAATATATACAGTTTGGAGCATGCAAAATTTGAAGTTGGTTGGAAAATTCCTTGATTTCCAAATTTGCCGGCATTTGGGACACACTTTGACCTAATTCCCGTCACAATCTGGGGTGAGTCAACGGCCGTACAAATGTACACCAGCGCGGCGCAGGGTGTCCCAACAGCCACGGTTAGGGGAATAACCAGGCAGCCGAGCTCCGTTTTCCCTAAACTCTGAAATTTCTCCGTCATTTCCCAGCGAAAATCCTTCAATTTTGCATGACAAGTGCGGAATATATACAGTTTGGAGCATGCAAAATTTGAAGTTGGTTGGAAAATTCCTTGATTTCCAAATTTGCCGGCATTTGGGACACACTTTGACCTAATTCCCGTCACAATCTGGGGTGAGTCAACGGCCGTACAAATGTACACCAGCGCGGCGCAGGGTGTCCTAACAGCCACGGTTAGGGGAATAACCATGCAGCCGAGCTCCGTTTTCCCTAAACTCTGAAATTTCTCCGTAATTTCCCAGCGAAAATCTGTCAATTTTGCATGACAAGTGCGGAATATATACAGTTTGGAGCATGCAAAATTTGAAGTTGGTTGGAAAATTCCTTGATTTCCAAATTTGCCGGCATTTGGGACACACTTTGACCTAATTCCCGTCACAATCTGGGGTGAGTCAACGGCCGTACAAATGTACACCAGCGCGGCGCAGGGTGTCCCAACAGCCACGGTTAGGGGAATAACCACGCAGCCGAGCTCCGTTTTCCCTAAACTCTGAAATTTCTCCGTCATTTCCCAGCGAAAATCTGTCAATTTTGCATGACAAGTGCGGAATATATACAGTTTGGAGCATGCAAAATTTGAAGTTGGTTGGAAAATTCCTTGATTTCCAAATTTGCCGGCATTTGGGACACACTTTGACCTAATTCCCGTCACAATCTGGGGTGAGTCAACGGCCGTACAAATGTACACCAGCGCGGCGCATGCGCAGGGTGTCCCAACAGCCACGGTTAGGAGAATAACCACGCAGCCGAGCTCCGTTTTCCCTAAACTCTGAAATTTCTCCGTCATTTCCCAGCGAAAATCTGTCAATTTTGCATGACAAGTGCGGAATATATACAGTTTGGAGCATGCAAAATTTGAAGTTGGTTGGAAAATTCCTTGATTTCCAAATTTGCCGGCATTTGGGACACACTTTGACCTAATTCCCGTCACAATCTGGGGTGAGTCAACGGCCGTACAAATGTACACCAGCGCGGCGCAGGGTGTCCCAACAGCCACGGTTAGGGGAATAACCACGCAGCCGAGCTCCGTTTTCCCTAAACTCTGAAATTTCTCCGTCATTTCCCAGCGAAAATCTGTCAATTTTGCATGACAAGTGCGGAATATATACAGTTTGGAGCATGCAAAATTTGAAGTTGGTTGGAAATTCCTTGATTTCCAAATTTGCCGGCATTTGGGACACACTTTGACCTAATTCCCGTCACAATCTGGGGTGAGTCAACGGCCGTAGAAATGTACACCAGCGCATGCGCAGGGTGTCCCAACAGCCACGGTTAGGGGAATAACCACGCAGCCGAGCTCCGTTTTCCCTAAACTCTGAAATTTCTCCGTCATTTCCCAGCGAAAATCTGTCAATTTTGCATGACAAGTGCGGAATATATACAGTTTGGAGCATGCAAAATTTGAAGTTGGTTGGAAAATTCCTTGATTTCCAAATTTGCCGGCATTTGGGACACACTTTGACCTAATTCCCGTCACAATCTGGGGTGAGTCAACGGCCGTACAAATGTACACCAGCGCGGCGCAGGGTGTCCCAACAGCCACGGTTAGGGGAATAACCACGCAGCCGAGCTCCGTTTTCCCTAAACTCTGAGATTTCTCCGTCATTTCCCAGCGAAAATCTGTCAATTTTGCATGACAAGTGCGGAATATATACAGTTTGGAGCATGCAAAATTTGAAGTTGGTTGGAAAATTCCTTGTTTTCCAAATTTGCCGGCATTTGGGACACACTTTGACCTAATTCCCGTCACAATCTGGGGTGAGTCAACGGCCGTACAAATGTACACCAGCGCGGCGCAGGGTGTCCCAACAGCCACGGTTAGGGGAATAACCACGCAGCCGAGCTCCGTTTTCCCTAAACTCTGAAATTTCTCCGTCATTTCCCAGCGAAAATCTGTCAATTTTGCATGACAAGTGCGGAATATATACAGTTTGGAGCATGCAAAATTTGAAGTTGGTTGGAAAATTCCTTGATTTCCAAATTTGCCGGCATTTGGGACACACTTTGACCTAATTCGCGTCACATTCTGGGGTGAGTCAACGGCCGTAGAAATGTACACCAGCGCATGCGCAGGGTGTCCCAACAGCCACGGTTAGGGGAATAACCACGCAGCCGAGCTCCGTTTTCCCTAAACTCTGAAATTTCTCCGTCATTTCCCAGCGAAAATCTGTCAATTTTGCATGACAAGTGCGGAATATATACAGTTTGGAGCATGCAAAATTTGAAGTTGGTTGAACAATTCCTTGATTTCCAAATTTGCCGGCATTTGGGACACACTTTGACCTAATTCCCGTCACAGTCTGGGGTGAGTCAACGGCCGTACAAATGTACACCAGCACGGCGCAGGGTGTCCCAACAGCCACGGTTAGGGGAATAACCACGCAGCCGAGCTCCGTTTTCCCTAAACTCTGAAATTTCTCCGTCATTTCCCAGCGAAAATCTGTCAATTTTGCATGACAAGTGCGGAATATATACAGTTTGGAGCATGCAAATTTTGAAGTTGGTTGGAAAATTCCTTGATTTCCAAATTTGCCGGCATTTGGGACACACTTTGACCTAATTCCCGTCACAATCTGGGGTGAGTCAACGGCCGTACAAATGTACACCAGCGCGGCGCAGGGTGTCCCAACAGCCACGGTTAGGGGAATAACCACGCAGCCGAGCTCCGTTTTCCCTAAACTCTGAAATTTCTCCGTCATTTCCCAGCGAAAATCCTTCAATTTTGCATGACAAGTGCGGAATATATACAGTTTGGAGCATGCAAAATTTGAAGTTGGTTGGAAAATTCCTTGATTTCCAAATTTGCCGGCATTTGGGACACACTTTGACCTAATTCCCGTCACAATCTGGGGTGAGTCAACGGCCGTACAAATGTACACCAGCGCGGCGCAGGGTGTCCTAACAGCCACGGTTAGGGGAATAACCATGCAGCCGAGCTCCGTTTTCCCTAAACTCTGAAATTTCTCCGTCATTTCCCAGCGAAAATCTGTCAATTTTGCATGACAAGTGCGGAATATATACAGTTTGGAGCATGCAAAATTTGAAGTTGGTTGGAAAATTCCTTGATTTCCAAATTTGCCGGCATTTGGGACACACTTTGACCTAATTCCCGTCACAATCTGGGGTGAGTCAACGGCCGTACAAATGTACACCAGCGCGGCGCAGGGTGTCCCAACAGCCACGGTTAGGGGAATAACCACGCAGCCGAGCTCCGTTTTCCCTAAACTCTGAAATTTCTCCGTCATTTCCCAGCGAAAATCTGTCAATTTTGCATGACAAGTGCGGAATATATACAGTTTGGAGCATGCAAAATTTGAAGTTGGTTGGAAAATTCCTTGATTTCCAAATTTGCCGGCATTTGGGACACACTTTGACCTAATTCCCGTCACAATCTGGGGTGAGTCAACGGCCGTACAAATGTACACCAGCGCGGCGCATGCGCAGGGTGTCCCAACAGCCACGGTTAGGAGAATAACCACGCAGCCGAGCTCCGTTTTCCCTAAACTCTGAAATTTCTCCGTCATTTCCCAGCGAAAATCTGTCAATTTTGCATGACAAGTGCGGAATATATACAGTTTGGAGCATGCAAAATTTGAAGTTGGTTGGAAAATTCCTTGATTTCCAAATTTGCCGGCATTTGGGACACACTTTGACCTAATTCCCGTCACAATCTGGGGTGAGTCAACGGCCGTACAAATGTACACCAGCGCGGCGCAGGGTGTCCCAACAGCCACGGTTAGGGGAATAACCACGCAGCCGAGCTCCGTTTTCCCTAAACTCTGAAATTTCTCCGTCATTTCCCAGCGAAAATCTGTCAATTTTGCATGACAAGTGCGGAATATATACAGTTTGGAGCATGCAAAATTTGAAGTTGGTTGGAAAATTCCTTGATTTCCAAATTTGCCGGCATTTGGGACACACTTTGACCTAATTCCCGTCACAATCTGGGGTGAGTCAACGGCCGTAGAAATGTACACCAGCGCATGCGCAGGGTGTCCCAACAGCCACGGTTAGGGGAATAACCACGCAGCCGAGCTCCGTTTTCCCTAAACTCTGAAATTTCTCCGTCATTTCCCAGCGAAAATCTGTCAATTTTGCATGACAAGTGCGGAATATATACAGTTTGGAGCATGCAAAATTTGAAGTTGGTTGGAAAATTCCTTGATTTCCAAATTTGCCGGCATTTGGGACACACTTTGACCTAATTCCCGTCACAATCTGGGGTGATTCAACGGCCGTACAAATGTACACCAGCGCGGCGCATGCGCAGGGTGTCCCAACAGCCACGGTTAGGAGAATAACCACGCAGCCGAGCTCCGTTTTTCCTAAACTCTGAAATTTCTCCGTCATTTCCCAGCGAAAATCTGTCAATTTTGCATGACAAGTGCAGAATATATACAGTTTGGAGCATGCAAAATTTGAAATTGGTTGGAAAATTCCTTGATTTCCAAATTTGCCGGCATTTGGGACACACTTTGACCTAATTCCCGTCACAATCTGGGGTGAGTCAACGGCCGTACAAATGTACACCAGCGCGGCGCAGGGTGTCCCAACAGCCACGGTTAGGGGAATAACCACGCAGCCGAGCTCCGTTTTCCCTAAACTCTGAGATTTCTCCGTCATTTCCCAGCGAAAATCTGTCAATTTTGCATGACAAGTGCGGAATATATACAGTTTGGAGCATGCAAAATTTGAAGTTGGTTGGAAAATTCCTTGATTTCCAAATTTGCCGGCATTTGGGACACACTTTGACCTAATTCCCGTCACAATCTGGGGTGAGTCAACGGCCGTACAAATGTACACCAGGACGGCGCATGCGCAGGGTGTCCCAACAGCCACGGTTAGGGGAATAACCACGCAGCCGAGCTCCGTTTTCCCTAAACTCTGAAATTTCTCCGTCATTTCCCAGCGAAAATCTGTCAATTTTGCATGACAAGTGCGGAATATATACAGTTTGGAGCATGCAAAATTTGAAGTTGGTTGGAAAATTCCTTGATTTCCAAATTTGCCGGCATTTGGGACACACTTTGACCTAATTCCCGTCAAAATCTGGGGTGAGTCAACGGCCGTACAAATGTACACCAGCGCGGCGCAGGGTGTCCCAACAGACACGGTTAGGGGAATAACCACGCAGCCGAGCTCCGTTTTCCCTAAACTCTGAAATTTCTCCGTCATTTCCCAGCGAAAATCCTTCAATTTTGCATGACAAGTGCGGAATATATACAGTTTGGAGCATGCAAAATTTGAAGTTGGTTGGAAAATTCCTTGATTTCCAAATTTGCCGGCATTTGGGACACACTTTGACCTAATTCCCGTCACAATATGGGGTGAGTCAACGGCCGTACAAATGTACACCAGCGCGGCGCAGGGTGTCCCAACAGCCACGGTTAGGGGAATAACCATGCAGCCGAGCTCCGTTTTCCCTAAACTCTGAAATTTCTCCGTCATTTCCCAGCGAAAATCTGTCAATTTTGCATGACAAGTGCGGAATATATACAGTTTGGAGCATGCGAAATTTGAAGTTGGTTGGAAAATTCCTTGATTTCCAAATTTGCCGGCATTTGGGACACACTTTGACCTAATTCCCGTCACAATCTGGGGTGAGTCAACGGCCGTACAAATGTACACCAGCGCGGCGCAGGGTGTCCCAACAGCCACGGTTAGGGGAATAACCACGCAGCCGAGCTCCGTTTTCCCTAAACTCTGAGATTTCTCCGTCATTTCCCAGCGAAAATCTGTCAATTTTGCATGACAAGTGCGGAATATATACAGTTTGGAGCATGCAAAATTTGAAGTTGGTTGGAAAATTCCTTGATTTCCAAATTTGCCGGCATTTGGGACACACTTTGACCTAATTCCCGTCACAATCTGGGGTGAGTCAACGGCCGTACAAATGTACACCAGGACGGCGCATGCGCAGGGTGTCCCAACAGCCACGGTTAGGGGAATAACCACGCAGCCGAGCTCCGTTTTCCCTAAACTCTGAAATTTCTCCGTCATTTCCCAGCGAAAATCTGTCAATTTTGCATGACAAGTGCGGAATATATACAGTTTGGAGCATGCAAAATTTGAAGTTGGTTGGAAAATTCCTTGATTTCCAAATTTGCCGGCATTTGGGACACACTTTGACCTAATTCCCGTCACAATCTGGGGTGAGTCAACGGCCGTACAAATGTACACCAGCGCGGCGCAGGGTGTCCCAACAGCCACGGTTAGGGGAATAACCACGCAGCCGAGCTCCGTTTTCCCTAAACTCTGAAATTTCTCCGTCATTTCCCAGCGAAAATCCTTCAATTTTGCATGACAAGTGCGGAATATATACAGTTTGGAGCATGCAAAATTTGAAGTTGGTTGGAAAATTCCTTGATTTCCAAATTTGCCGGCATTTGGGACACACTTTGACCTAATTCCCGTCACAATCTGGGGTGAGTCAACGGCCGTACAAATGTACACCAGCGCGGCGCAGGGTGTCCCAACAGCCACGGTTAGGGGAATAAACATGCAGCCGAGCTCCGTTTTCCCTAAACTCTGAAATTTCTCCGTCATTTCCCAGCGAAAATCTGTCAATTTTGCATGACAAGTGCGGAATATATACAGTTTGGAGCATGCAAAATTTGAAGTTGGTTGGAAAATTCCTTGATTTCCAAATTTGCAGGCATTTGGGACACACTTTGACCTAATTCCCGTCACAATCTGGGGTGAGTCAACGGCCGTACAAATGTACACCAGCGCGGCGCAGGGTGTCCCAACAGCCACGGTTAGGGGAATAACCACGCAGCCGAGCTCCGTTTTCCCTAAACTCTGAAATTTCTCCGTCATTTCCCAGCGAAAATCTGTCAATTTTGCATGACAAGTGCGGAATATATACAGTTTGGAGCATGCAAAATTTGAAGTTGGTTGGAAAATTCCTTGATTTCCAAATTTGCCGGCATTTGGGACACACTTTGACCTAATTCCCGTCACAATCTGGGGTGAGTCAACGGCCGTAGAAATGTACACCAGCGCATGCGCAGGGTGTCCCAACAGCCACGGTTAGGGGAATAACCACGCAGCCGAGCTCCGTTTTCCCTAAACTCTGAAATTTCTCCGTCATTTCCCAGCGAAAATCTGTCAATTTTGCATGACAAGTGCGGAATATATACAGTTTGGAGCATGCAAAATTTGAAGTTGGTTGGAAAATTCCTTGATTTCCAAATTTGCCGGCATTTGGGACACACTTTGACCTAATTCCCGTCACAATCTGGGGTGAGTCAACGGCCGTACAAATGTACACCAGCGCGGCGCATGCGCAGGGTGTCCCAACAGCCACGGTTAGGAGAATAACCACGCAGCCGAGCTCCGTTTTCCCCTAAACTCTGAAATTTCTCCGTCATTTCCCAGCGAAAATCTGTCAATTTTGCATGACAAGTGCGGAATATATACAGTTTGGAGCATGCAAAATTTGAAGTTGGTTGGAAAATTCCTTGATTTCCAAATTTGCCGGCATTTGGGACACACTTTGACCTAATTCCCGTCACAATCTGGGGTGAGTCAACGGCCGTACAAATGTACACCAGCGCGGCGCATGCGCAGGGTGTCCCAACAGCCACGGTTAGGAGAATAACCACGCAGCCGAGCTCCGTTTTCCCTAAACTCTGAAATTTCTCCGTCATTTCCCAGCGAAAATCTGTCAATTTTGCATGACAAGTGCGGAATATATACAGTTTGGAGCATGCAAAATTTGAAGTTGGTTGGAAAATTCCTTGATTTCCAAATTTGCCGGCATTTGGGACACACTTTGACCTAATTCCCGTCACAATCTGGGGTGAGTCAACGGCCGTACAAATGTACACCAGCGCGGCGCAGGGTGTCCCAACAGCCACGGTTAGGGGAATAACCACGCAGCCGAGCTCCGTTTTCCCTAAACTCTGAAATTTCTCCGTCATTTCCCAGCGAAAATCTGTCAATTTTGCATGACAAGTGCGGAATATATACAGTTTGGAGCATGCAAACTTTGAAGTTGGTTGGAAAATTCCTTGATTTCCAAATTTGCCGGCATTTGGGACACACTTTGACCTAATTCCCGTCACAATCTGGGGTGAGTCAACGGCCGTAGAAATGTACACCAGCGCATGCGCAGGGTGTCCCAACAGCCACGGTTAGGGGAATAACCACGCAGCCGAGCTCCGTTTTCCCTAAACTCTGAAATTTCTCCGTCATTTCCCAGCGAAAATCTGTCAATTTTGCATGACAAGTGCGGAATATATACAGTTTGGAGCATGCAAAATTTGAAGTTGGTTGGAAAATTCCTTGATTTCCAAATTTGCCGGCATTTGGGACACACTTTGACCTAATTCCCGTCACAATCTGGGGTGAGTCAACGGCCGTACAAATGTACACCAGCGCGGCGCATGCGCAGGGGTGTCCCAACAGCCACGGTTAGGAGAATAACCACGCAGCCGAGCTCCGTTTTCCCTAAACTCTGAAATTTCTCCGTCATTTCCCAGCGAAAATCTGTCAATTTTGCATGACAAGTGCAGAATATATACAGTTTGGAGCATGCAAAATTTGAAATTGGTTGGAAAATTCCTTGATTTCCAAATTTGCCGGCATTTGGGACACACTTTGACCTAATTCCCGTCACAATCTGGGGTGAGTCAACGGCCGTACAAATGTACACCAGCGCGGCGCAGGGTGTCCCAACAGCCACGGTTAGGGGAATAACCACGCAGCCGAGCTCCGTTTTCCCTAAACTCTGAGATTTCTCCGTCATTTCCCAGCGAAAATCTGTCAATTTTGCATGACAAGTGCGGAATATATACAGTTTGGAGCATGCAAAATTTGAAGTTGGTTGGAAAATTCCTTGATTTCCAAATTTGCCGACATTTGGGACACACTTTGACCTAATTCCCGTCACAATCTGGGGTGAGTCAACGGCCGTACAAATGTACACCAGCGCGGCGCAGGGTGTCCTAACAGCCACGGTTAGGGGAATAACCATGCAGCCGAGCTCCGTTTTCCCTAAACTCTGAAATTTCTCCGTCATTTCCCAGCGAAAATCTGTCAATTTTGCATGACAAGTGCGGAATATATACAGTTTGGAGCATGCAAAATTTGAAGTTGGTTGGAAAATTCCTTGATTTCCAAATTTGCCGGCATTTGGGACACACTTTGACCTAATTCCCGTCACAATATGGGGTGAGTCAACGGCCGTACAAATGTACACCAGCGCGGCGCAGGGTGTCCCAACAGCCACGGTTAGGGGAATAACCACGCAGCCGAGCTCCGTTTTCCCTAAACTCTGAAATTTCTCCGTCATTTCCCAGCGAAAATCTGTCAATTTTGCATGACAAGTGCGGAATATATACAGTTTGGAGCATGCAAAATTTGAAGTTGGTTGGAAAATTCCTTGATTTCCAAATTTGCCGGCATTTGGGACACACTTTGACCTAATTCCCGTCACAATCTGGGGTGAGTCAACGGCCGTAGAAATGTACACCAGCGCATGCGCAGGGTGTCCCAACAGCCACAGTTAGGGGAATAACCACGCAGCCGAGCTCCGTTTTCCCTAAACTCTGAAATTTCTCCGTCATTTCCCAGCGAAAATCTGTCAATTTTGCATGACAAGTGCGGAATATATACAGTTTGGAGCATGCAAAATTTGAAGTTGGTTGGAAAATTCCTTGATTTCCAAATTTGCCGGCATTTGGGACACACTTTGACCTAATTCCCGTCACAATCTGGGGTGAGTCAACGGCCGTACAA
Source organism: Henricia sp. BOLD:AAB3569 (assembly GCA_037783545.1). NCBI lineage: Eukaryota > Metazoa > Echinodermata > Asteroidea > Spinulosida > Echinasteridae > Henricia > Henricia sp. BOLD:AAB3569. The sequence goes on from JBBELK010000282.1 coordinate 69,467, forward strand.
ATGTACACCAGCGCGGCGCATGCGCAGGGTGTCCCAACAGCCACGGTTAGGAGAATAACCACGCAGCCGAGCTCCGTTTTCCCTAAACTCTGAAATTTCTCCGTCATTTCCCAGCGAAAATCTGTCAATTTTGCATGACAAGTGCGGAATATATACAGTTTGGAGCATGCAAAATTTGAAGTTGGTTGGAAAATTCCTTGATTTCCAAATTTGCCGGCATTTGGGACACACTTTGACCTAATTCCCGTCACAATCTGGGGTGAGTCAACGGCCGTACAAATGTACACCAGCGCGGCGCAGGGTGTCCCAACAGCCACGGTTAGGGGAATAACCACGCAGCCGAGCTCCGTTTTCCCTAAACTCTGAAATTTCTCCGTCATTTCCCAGCGAAAATCTGTCAATTTTGCATGACAAGTGCGGAATATATACAGTTTGGAGCATGCAAAATTTGAAGTTGGTTGGAAAATTCCTTGATTTCCAAATTTGCCGGCATTTGGGACACACTTTGACCTAATTCCCGTCACAATCTGGGGTGAGTCAACGGCCGTAGAAATGTACACCAGCGCATGCGCAGGGTGTCCCAACAGCCACGGTTAGGGGAATAACCACGCAGCCGAGCTCCGTTTTCCCTAAACTCTGAAATTTCTCCGTCATTTCCCAGCGAAAATCTGTCAATTTTGCATGACAAGTGCGGAATATATACAGTTTGGAGCATGCAAAATTTGAAGTTGGTTGGAAAATTCCTTGATTTCCAAATTTGCCGGCATTTGGGACACACTTTGACCTAATTCCCGTCACAATCTGGGGTGATTCAACGGCCGTACAAATGTACACCAGCGCGGCGCATGCGCAGGGTGTCCCAACAGCCACGGTTAGGAGAATAACCACGCAGCCGAGCTCCGTTTTTCCTAAACTCTGAAATTTCTCCGTCATTTCCCAGCGAAAATCTGTCAATTTTGCATGACAAGTGCAGAATATATACAGTTTGGAGCATGCAAAATTTGAAATTGGTTGGAAATTCCTTGATTTCCAAATTTGCCGGCATTTGGGACACACTTTGACCTAATTCCCGTCACAATCTGGGGTGAGTCAACGGCCGTACAAATGTACACCAGCGCGGCGCAGGGTGTCCCAACAGCCACGGTTAGGGGAATAACCACGCAGCCGAGCTCCGTTTTCCCTAAACTCTGAGATTTCTCCGTCATTTCCCAGCGAAAATCTGTCAATTTTGCATGAAAAGTGCGGAATATATACAGTTTGGAGCATGCAAAATTTGAAGTTGGTTGGAAAATTCCTTGATTTCCAAATTTGCCGGCATTTGGGACACACTTTGACCTAATTCCCGTCACAATCTGGGGTGAGTCAACGGCCGTACAAATGTACACCAGGACGGCGCATGCGCAGGGTGTCCCAACAGCCACGGTTAGGGGAATAACCACGCAGCCGAGCTCCGTTTTCCCTAAACTCTGAAATTTCTCCGTCATTTCCCAGCGAAAATCTGTCAATTTTGCATGACAAGTGCGGAATATATACAGTTTGGAGCATGCAAAATTTGAAGTTGGTTGGAAAATTCCTTGATTTCCAAATTTGCCGGCATTTGGGACACACTTTGACCTAATTCCCGTCACAATCTGGGGTGAGTCAACGGCCGTACAAATGTACACCAGCGCGGCGCAGGGTGTCCCAACATCCACGGTTAGGGGAATAACCACGCAGCCGAGCTCCGTTTTCCCTAAACTCTGAAATTTCTCCGTCATTTCCAGCGAAAATCCTTCAATTTTGCATGACAAGTGCGGAATATATACAGTTTGGAGCATGCAAAATTTGAAGTTGGTTGGAAAATTCCTTGATTTCCAAATTTGCCGGCATTTGGGACACACTTTGACCTAATTCCCGTCACAATATGGGGTGAGTCAACGGCCGTACAAATGTACACCAGCGCGGCGCAGGGTGTCCCAACAGCCACGGTTAGGGGAATAACCATGCAGCCGAGCTCCGTTTTCCCTAAACTCTGAAATTTCTCCGTCATTTCCCAGCGAAAATCTGTCAATTTTGCATGACAAGTGCGGAATATATACAGTTTGGAGCATGCGAAATTTGAAGTTGGTTGGAAAATTCCTTGATTTCCAAATTTGCCGGCATTTGGGACACACTTTGACCTAATTCCCGTCACAATCTGGGGTGAGTCAACGGCCGTACAAATGTACACCAGCGCGGCGCAGGGTGTCCCAACAGCCACGGTTAGGGGAATAACCACGCAGCCGAGCTCCGTTTTCCCTAAACTCTGAGATTTCTCCGTCATTTCCCAGCGAAAATCTGTCAATTTTGCATGACAAGTGCGGAATATATACAGTTTGGAGCATGCAAAATTTGAAGTTGGTTGGAAAATTCCTTGATTTCCAAATTTGCCGGCATTTGGGACACACTTTGACCTAATTCCCGTCACAATCTGGGGTGAGTCAACGGCCGTACAAATGTACACCAGGACGGCGCATGCGCAGGGTGTCCCAACAGCCACGGTTAGGGGAATAACCACGCAGCCGAGCTCCGTTTTCCCTAAACTCTGAAATTTCTCCGTCATTTCCCAGCGAAAATCTGTCAATTTTGCATGACAAGTGCGGAATATATACAGTTTGGAGCATGCAAAATTTGAAGTTGGTTGGAAAATTCCTTGATTTCCAAATTTGCCGGCATTTGGGACACACTTTGACCTAATTCCCGTCACAATCTGGGGTGAGTCAACGGCCGTACAAATGTACACCAGCGCGGCGCAGGGTGTCCCAACAGCCACGGTTAGGGGTATAACCACGCAGCCGAGCTCCGTTTTCCCTAAACTCTGAAATTTCTCCGTCATTTCCCAGCGAAAATCCTTAAATTTTGCATGACAAGTGCGGAATATATACAGTTTGGAGCATGCAAAATTTGAAGTTGGTTGGAAAATTCCTTGATTTCCAAATTTGCCGGCATTTGGGACACACTTTGACCTAATTCCCGTCACAATCTGGGGTGAGTCAACGGCCGTACAAATGTACACCAGCACGGCGCATGCGCAGGGTGTCCCAACAGCCACGGTTAGGGGAATAACCACGCAGCCGAGCTCCGTTTTCCCTAAACTCTGAAATTTCTCCGTCATTTCCCAGCGAAAATCTGTCAATTTTGCATGACAAGTGCGGAATATATACAGTTTGGAGCATGCAAAATTTGAAGTTGGTTGGAAAATTCCTTGATTTCCAAATTTGCCGGCATTTGGGACACACTTTGACCTAATTCCCGTCACAATCTGGGGTGAGTCAACGGCCGTACAAATGTACACCAGCGCGGCGCAGGGTGTCCCAACAGCCACGGTTAGGGGAATAACCACGCAGCCGAGCTCCGTTTTCCCTAAACTCTGAAATTTCTCCGTCATTTCCCAGCGAAAATCCTTCAATTTTGCATGACAAGTGCGGAATATATACAGTTTGGAGCATGCAAAATTTGAAGTTGGTTGGAAAATTCCTTGATTTCCAAATTTGCCGGCATTTGGGACACACTTTGACCTAATTCCCGTCACAATCTGGGGTGAGTCAACGGCCTTACAAATGTACACCAGCGCGGCGCAGGGTGTCCCAACAGCCACGGTTAGGGGAATAAACATGCAGCCGAGCTCCGTTTTCCCTAAACTCTGAAATTTCTCCGTCATTTCCCAGCGAAAATCTGTCAATTTTGCATGACAAGTGCGGAATATATACAGTTTGGAGCATGCAAAATTTGAAGTTGGTTGGAAAATTCCTTGATTTCCAAATTTGCAGGCATTTGGGACACACTTTGACCTAATTCCCGTCACAATCTGGGGTGAGTCAACGGCCGTACAAATGTACACCAGCGCGGCGCAGGGTGTCCCAACAGCCACGGTTAGGGGAATAACCACGCAGCCGAGCTCCGTTTTCCCTAAACTCTGAAATTTCTCCGTCATTTCCCAGCGAAAATCTGTCAATTTTGCATGACAAGTGCGGAATATATACAGTTTGGAGCATGCAAAATTTGAAGTTGGTTGGAAAATTCCTTGATTTCCAAATTTGCCGGCATTTGGGACACACTTTGACCTAATTCCCGTCACAATCTGGGGTGAGTCAACGGCCGTAGAAATGTACACCAGCGCATGCGCAGGGTGTCCCAACAGCCACGGTTAGGGGAATAACCACGCAGCCGAGCTCCGTTTTCCCTAAACTCTGAAATTTCTCCGTCATTTCCCAGCGAAAATCTGTCAATTTTGCATGACAAGTGCGGAATATATACAGTTTGGAGCATGCAAAATTTGAAGTTGGTTGGAAAATTCCTTGATTTCCAAATTTGCCGGCATTTGGGACACACTTTGACCTAATTCCCGTCACAATCTGGGGTGAGTCAACGGCCGTACAAATGTACACCAGCGCGGCGCATGCGCAGGGTGTCCCAACAGCCACGGTTAGGAGAATAACCACGCAGCCGAGCTCCGTTTTCCCTAAACTCTGAAATTTCTCCGTCATTTCCCAGCGAAAATCTGTCAATTTTGCATGACAAGTGCGGAATATATACAGTTTGGAGCATGCAAAATTTGAAGTTGGTTGGAAAATTCCTTGATTTCCAAATTTGCCGGCATTTGGGACACACTTTGACCTAATTCCCGTCACAATCTGGGGTGAGTCAACGGCCGTACAAATGTACACCAGCGCGGCGCATGCGCAGGGTGTCCCAACAGCCACGGTTAGGAGAATAACCACGCAGCCGAGCTCCGTTTTCCCTAAACTCTGAAATTTCTCCGTCATTTCCAGCGAAAATCTGTCAATTTTGCATGACAAGTGCGGAATATATACAGTTTGGAGCATGCAAAATTTGAAGTTGGTTGGAAAATTCCTTGATTTCCAAATTTGCCGGCATTTGGGACACACTTTGACCTAATTCCCGTCACAATCTGGGGTGAGTCAACGGCCGTACAAATGTACACCAGCGCGGCGCAGGGTGTCCCAACAGCCACGGTTAGGGGAATAACCACGCAGCCGAGCTCCGTTTTCCCTAAACTCTGAAATTTCTCCGTCATTTCCCAGCGAAAATCTGTCAATTTTGCATGACAAGTGCGGAATATATACAGTTTGGAGCATGCAAAATTTGAAGTTGGTTGGAAAATTCCTTGATTTCCAAATTTGCCGGCATTTGGGACACACTTTGACCTAATTCCCGTCACAATCTGGGGTGAGTCAACGGCCGTAGAAATGTACACCAGCGCATGCGCAGGGTGTCCCAACAGCCACGGTTAGGGAAATAACCACGCAGCCGAGCTCCGTTTTCCCTAAACTCTGAAATTTCTCCGTCATTTCCCAGCGAAAATCTGTCAATTTGCATGACAAGTGCGGAATATATACAGTTTGGAGCATGCAAAATTTGAAGTTGGTTGGAAAATTCCTTGATTTCCAAATTTGCCGGCATTTGGGACACACTTTGACCTAATTCCCGTCACAATCTGGGGTGAGTCAACGGCCGTACAAATGTACACCAGCGCGGCGCATGCGCAGGGTGTCCCAACAGCCACGGTTAGGAGAATAACCACGCAGCCGAGCTCCGTTTTCCCTAAACTCTGAAATTTCTCCGTCATTTCCCAGCGAAAATCTGTCAATTTTGCATGACAAGTGCAGAATATATACAGTTTGGAGCATGCAAAATTTGAAAGTTGGTTGGAAAATTCCTTGATTTCCAAATTTGCCGGCATTTGGGACACACTTTGACCTAATTCCCGTCACAATCTGGGGTGAGTCAACGGCCGTACAAATGTACACCAGCGCGGCGCAGGGTGTCCCAACAGCCACGGTTAGGGGAATAACCACGCAGCCGAGCTCCGTTTTCCCTAAACTCTGAGATTTCTCCGTCATTTCCCAGCGAAAATCTGTCAATTTTGCATGACAAGTGCGGAATATATACAGTTTGGAGCATGCAAAATTTGAAGTTGGTTGGAAAATTCCTTGATTTCCAAATTTGCCGGCATTTGGGACACACTTTGACCTAATTCCCGTCACAATCTGGGGTGAGTCAACGGCCGTACAAATGTACACCAGCACGGCGCATGCGCAGGGTGTCCCAACAGCCACGGTTAGGGGAATAACCACGCAGCCGAGCTCCGTTTTCCCTAAACTCTGAAATTTCTCCGTCATTTCCCAGCGAAAATCTGTCAATTTTGCATGACAAGTGCGGAATATATACAGTTTGGAGCATGCAAAATTTGAAGTTGGTTGGAAAATTCCTTGATTTCCAAATTTGCCGGCATTTGGGACACACTTTGACCTAATTCCCGTCACAATCTGGGGTGAGTCAACGGCCGTACAAATGTACACCAGCGCGGCGCAGGGTGTCCCAACAGCCACGGTTAGGGGAATAACCACGCAGCCGAGCTCCGTTTTCCCTAAACTCTGAAATTTCTCCGTCATTTCCAAGCGAAAATCCTGTCAATTTTGCATGACAAGTGCGGAATATATACAGTTTGGAGCATGCAAAATTTGAAGTTGGTTGGAAAATTCCTTGATTTCCAAATTTGCCGGCATTTGGGACACACTTTGACCTAATTCCCGTCACAATCTGGGGTGAGTCAACGGCCGTACAAATGTACACCAGCGCGGCGCAGGGTGTCCCAACAGCCACGGTTAGGGGAATAACCATGCAGCCGAGCTCCGTTTTCCTAAACTCTGAAATTTCTCCGTCTTTTCCCAGCGAAAATCTGTCAATTTTGCATGACAAGTGCGGAATATATACAGTTTGGAGCATGCAAAATTTGAAGTTGGTTGGAAAATTCCTTGATTTCCAAATTTGCCGGCATTTGGGACACACTTTGACCTAATTCCCGTCACAATCTGGGGTGAGTCAACGGCCGTACAAATGTACACCAGCGCGGCGCAGGGTGTCCCAACAGCCACGGTTAGGGGAATAACCACGCAGCCGAGCTCCGTTTTCCCTAAACTCTGAAATTTCTCCGTCATTTCCCAGCGAAAATCTGTCAATTTTGCATGACAAGTGCGGAATATATACAGTTTAGAGCATGCAAAATTTGAAGTTGGTTGGAAAATTCCTTGATTTCCAAATTTGCCGGCATTTGGGACACACTTTGACCTAATTCCCGTCACAATCTGGGGTGAGTCAACGGCCGTAGAAAATGTACACCAGCGCATGCGCAGGGTGTCCCAACAGCCACGGTTAGGGGAATAACCACGCAGCCGAGCTCCGTTTTCCCTAAACTCTGAAATTTCT